>JARACY010001344.1:0-60583 GCA_029255725.1 Scrobipalpa atriplicella | reverse complement strand
CAGACGTGGCGGAACGACATTTGTTTAGGTCGTTTTTGCTCTGCCTACCCCATTAGGGATAAAGGCGTGATTTTATGTATGTATGTATGTATTTTTATGCAGGACATTAACGTCTTATTACGACGGCGGCGTACCCAAGGCGGCGTACCGAACCAAACTGCGCAGTGCCGGTTTGACTAAGAGCTAGCACGCACTGCGATTTTTTTCGCGCGAATTAAAATCGCGTTTGGGGTGGGGGGGGGAAATTTGTATGCGGAATCTCGCGCGATTTTTTTCCGCGAGTGCGTGCACCTTCATACATTACAACTCCATACATCACAGATTTTTGCGGAAAAAATTCGCGCGAAAAAAATCGCAGTGCATGCTAGGCCTAACCGTTCAAACCGTCAAAGACTATTCACTGTCGTTTTTCGTCGTGCATCGTGCATGACCTTGGCGGGACGTACAGCAGGATGGATGGTGCGTAAAGCCTCATAGCCGACATCTTTTCCCACGGTACCCTTCAAGCGATTTTGTGTTGTATCGAGACGAAATAAGGTTTATTTTCGATATGTTACGATCTGAGCTATGAAAATATATATTATTTGTTTATTTCACAATTTATTGTACACACTAAAGAACATAAAATACAAACAACAAGCACTGCTTATCACTATAAAGAAATTTCTTACAGCAGACCTACAGAAGTGAGATTTGAGACAATAGAAAATACACTCTGAAGTGAAGACTAGGCTGCATGGGCTCACGCTCTTCGCCTTCCCAAACGGGAGAATATTAAAAAAAAATGAAATGAAATGCCAAACCAAACCATTTTATTTACATTCTCTTTGTGCCAAACAAAACAAAATCGACGCGCAAAGAAATATTATTGTTCATTTCATTTCATTAGAAAATCACATGAATCCATCATTGATTCATAAAAATTAGTGCAGCAATAACAGTGATCTATTCCCAGTATAGAATATATAATGTGGCTTCATTGGTTGAGATTGCGAGTTCCCTTGGTTTTATAACCTCTCAATTTTTTGGCTCTTTGGCTGAGCAAATGAATCAGTCTCTGACGAAGAAATTGTAAGTAAGTCTTCCTCTATTAAGTGGGTTTTTCTAGTCGATGTTTTGTTTGCTAATGGAAATGAATTTTCTGTGTGGAGGTAAGTCACAGTAGGTCCTGTACTATGTCTTACCTTCACACTGTAGGCACTGTGTCCTACACCGTAGGGGCTTGGTGAGTAGGACATGAATCCAATTCCATATGTTTATATTATTAGAGTTTTAACGGATATCCGGTAGGTAACTATTAGGTATCCGTCTGGCCTATCTGGCCATTATTGGTTTTAACTATCTGTCCATATACCGGATAGTAAGGCAGTAAGTAGTTTCTGGCTGGATACCTGATACGAAAAAAATAATTTATTATTACGTTGTTTAAAAAACTAGAAAATTAGTAGGTAGTACCTACTCAAATTGAAATCATAGATCGTCAATGAAAATTGCCGTGTTGTTAGTTTCTCGTAACGCATTATTCACACAAAGTCTGTCTGCGTAATCGAAAAGAGCCCGTTGATCAGGTGATAACCACGGCAACCATTCTTCTACAAAAAACTTCCACATACTCAGCCTCGGTCGAAGACAACGCCACACATTGCTGCTTACTTACTCGACGACCATGAAACTAAACAACCATATACCTTTCAGTGGCGTATTTACCCTAGGGCCAAAAGGGGCAAGTGCCCGGGGCGGCAGGTTACGAGGGGCGGCGCAAGCCGCCCCTGTAATACCTTTTTCCCCATATGCGACCAATTGTTGTGCGAGTTAAGGAAACGTTAAGCTTCGTATGACGTGGTAACCGCCAATTTTTCCTTTTTGTGCAAACTTAATGCAATGTCTGAAGCAGACGTTAGAATTAATGCTATGACACTCCAAAAAGCATACCCGGTTGATCTGGCAGATGACCTACAAGAGGAATGTGTGCTTTTGAAACATTTTTTGTCAGCCGATAAAAATAAAATGAGCTTAAGGCAACTTAATTCGTTTATTAACGAAAAGGATTTAAAAGAAGCATTTCCGTACATTGCTATTGCATTACGCATATTTCTTTGCACTGCAGTGACAAATTGCAGTGCAGAACGCTCTTTTTCCGTACTGAAAAGGATAAAAAATTATCTACGTTCTCGTATTAGCGAAGAACGTTTAAACAGCTTAGCTATCCTTAATATAGAAGCTGAGTTGACAAATTCCATTAATTATGACAGCAGGAATTTGTCAACAAATTTGTGCATCGAAAGAAAATTTAATTTAAATATTGAATAAATACCTATGTTATATGTAAGGCCTTTTTGTTTTTCTTATCCGATATCATTCATCATTTTTAGCCGATATCAACGCACTGCTCTAAGGCACTGCTATATTTTTTCAAAATTAAAAGGTTTAATAATTTCCCGTAACTCCATAGGGCGGCTCTGGCCTAAGTGCCCAGGGCGCCAATTCTTTAAATACGCCACTGATACCTTTACTATGTAGCCTGACGTCGACTTCCGGTCTGTATGGTCTCCCGCCCAATCTGCATCAGTAAGTATATCCAATCAATGGAATGTCCTCTCCTTTTTTGTGGATCAACTTTATACTCAAAGTTCCCTTTAAATATATTTCTTTTGATTTACATGATTCTGACTCTGCCAGACAACTTATTTCATCCTTTAAAAAAAGTATTCATAATATTAATCCTAACATAAACATTTTAATAAGATGAATTCATCCAATAAATTATTATTTAATTTACATTACTAACTTATTTGTTTTCAGCGGTTTAATTAATTTTAAAATTTATTTAAATTGGCCATTCACACTTAATTCTCTACTAATATTTAATAGTAGACAATACATAACTAATTAATTGATTATTTTATCCAATGCTTCTTGCTAGACAACTTGTTTAAATGTTATGTTTAATGTTGTGTTAGGGAATTTAAACAATTTTCCTTAACATAATTTTTTGGGATGAGCTATGAAGAGATCACGACGCTTCTCCAGTAAATGCTAACTGTAGGTATTGTAATTTTTGATTTTGATTTTCGCCTCTAGGCAGTTCAAGTTGTGGCAGATTAACGTTTGGTTTCTTGAAAGAGCAGTTTGCGTTACACAATGTATTACAAAACTGATCATTTTCGATTGACTGTGGCGGCGTTAGCAGAGAATTCATTTTGGCTTTAGTAGCGAAGTATTTTTTCTCGATTGCAGTTCGTTTCGGTTAATGCACTGCCATTCTCTTCGCATCGGAATCGGGAATCGTTTGCACATTTCTTTTGCAGTTACTTTATTATTTTTTCATGTTGATCCAACCATAAAGTTCTGAGCGTTAAGGTGCAAAATGTCCCTTTCCCGGGGCACCTGGATGGCCCCAAGTGTACATAAAAATACACTTGGGGCCATCCGGGAGACCCCCGGGGGCACAAAGGAGTCTTCGGCTACTTGTCATATTTTCATACACAGGTCCACATTTAAGTCTCCCGTGCAAGACCCAGGTCTGAAACTGTAGCCTGGCCTCAATGTTTCTCTCTCCCCAAACAATCTGATTTTGTGTTACGTTACTATAATATAGTTTTGGAGTGATTATGTTTTATAAACACAAACCATGTCACATCATGCTTAACCTTTACATTAAAACTGAGAAAAAAAAAGTTTGAGCTGCTCCAGATACAAAACTATAGAATATAGCTAATTCAAAGCAAGCTTACTGTGGTTTTAAAGATATCCTGTCCTGTATATTTCGAGGAAATTTGATATATTTAGCCAGAACTGCTGGATGATTTAGGGCGTCAGAAACTTCCTTTATACACCTGGACTGGACACCGTCGGTTGTGATAAGGGTGCATCGTCATTTTTTGCGACTCTTCCCTGATAACAGCCTCCAGCAAAAAAGTTCAGCACAGTTAAAACCTAGGAAATTTTCCTTGAATTACTTACTTATATTTTTACATTGGACTGGTAAACACGAAACAGCCAATTGCCGAATTCATTTACACCTGATACTTCAATGAATTCGGCAATTAGCTGTTTCGTGTTTACCAGTCCGCGAAATGGTTTTTGTAAAACACTCAATGGCCGAAATGAAAGGGCATTTCGGGGATTGCGCGTTTTGAATTTGCCGATCCGCGAAGTGTGCCTTTATTCCGGCCAATGGGCGATTTCGGGGATTGTGCGTAACACATACATAAATACATACATATTATCACGCCTGCCCTAATGACTTCCATGCTGGACTGGGAGTGATAGAAAAACATAGAATGTGCCAGCTGCATCTCCTCCCGGGCATGCTGTAAAAACCAGCTAAGGGATTCGAGGGTTACAGTACTTATATTGTAATTTAGGCGATGGGCTGACAACCCGTCACTATAGCAATATACATAATCATCATCTGTATTAACCCTCAAAACTTGTCAGACGTTGCGGAACGACCTATGTTTAGATCATTTTTGCTCTGCCTACCCCATTATCCCTAATGGGGTAGGCAGAGCGTCAACAATGCAAACGAAGGTCGTTTTGCCACTTCTTACAAGTTTTGAGTGTTTAAGATAGATCTGTATATTGCTGTAGTGACAGATTGTCAGCCCATCGCCTAAATTACAATATAAGTACTGTAACCCTCGAATCCCTTAGCTGGTTTTTACAGCATGCCCGGGAGGAGATGCAGCTGGCACATTCTATGTTTTTCTATCGCTCCCAGTCCAGCATGGAAGAAAGAACTTATATTTTTGCAGGTAAAAATAAAATTTTAATTAATTACAAGACCCGAGCCACCCCACCGAGTAACTCCACTTGGAGTGTAGTCCATCCACTACCCCATTTTAAGACACTACCGAAGAAGACCTTTATTATTGTCTTTACCTTTATTACTGGGTCGATAGTGCATTCGTGTTGCATTTACGGTAGAAGGGGAATCAAGACTGAGCACAACTCCTCGAACAACGATTTGTTGAGGCGGTATTCACTGATGAAATTAAAATAACTGAATTTATCAATGCTGAGCTCATCTCGGATCTTGCGTCGTTTACGCCTCCTTTCCCCACTCTCGCGCCTAAGAAATTTATCTACAGCAATCAGCAAAGCCATATTTTTTGCTTACAATTTGATGAAAATAACTTTGGAAATAAAATAGCTAAATCGGAAGAAAACTGTCTTTCGTAGAATTATCTTCAAAGTCATTCAATTCAAAATAAAATCAATCAATCAAACCCATGAATCAATCTCAAGGGAATATCGCTCGAATCTTCAGATAAAATTCAAATTGTATCATCTGATCTGACTCATCAAAAAGAACTTTTTTCTTGCGGTTTCTTTGATATTTTGGTTTTTTGTTGTCTTTCAACCTTTTACAAAAATCAAATCTTTTACTTTCAAATTGTTGTCTGTAACTGTCGCCATTCTCTTCTTGCTGCCTCATTTTCATTCAGATTTTATATCCTCTTTGCTGGTGGCAAATAAGCAAGAGCGTAATGTGGCGGATTTTCATTTTCAGGGAGAAATCACTTTCATTAGCCTATCTTGAAGCAAGCTTAGCAACTTTAGACTTTTCGTCACACATTTTAGCCAAGATGAAACAGACAAACAGCCATCTCAAAATCAGTCATAATATGCTGTGGTTGCAAAGTAATTTGTAATTCTGCTGCATGTGCTTTGTTTGATGTTTTATTCCACAGCTATTAAACAGTTTCTTGACTAACATGGCTTTAATTTCTCTGTGTTTCTCTTATAAACTGATAATTCTCAATTTCAGATCCTAGGCTCTCTACAACGTGTAACATAAAGGGTATATGCATCGTGAAATATGTGAATCTACCCATAAAATTGAACAACTTTCCCTAAGGAACATAGGTCGAAATACGAAAAAAGAATGTTGACTTCCCATACTAAATGCGCTATCAGCTGATGTATTTTGTATGGAAGGTCAACATTTTTTTTTCGTCTTTCGACCTATGTTCCTTAGGGAAAGTTGTTCAGTTTCATGGGTACATTCACACTTTTCTCGATGCATATACCCTTTCTGTTACACGTTGTATAGCGCTTTTAAGAGGCCCGTGGTAATTGGGATCACCAAACTCCCGGTGACATATTTCTCCCCGCTTATTTCGCGGGTGACCTCCTCGCACGGCTGCAATATTTGGCACAATTTCTGGAATATTTGCCACTCGTACGGCGGGAGTGTCGCTAGATTCAGGTTTAGTGGCCACAATTCTCTACAACATGTAAAACGCTGAATTCCACTTTGTTGAAACTTCCTGTATTAGCCGCCTAAGTGTCATGTTTGCTTGCTCCTGATATCATTTTGAGTTTAAGCCATCCGACTTTATTTTTTTGAAGTACCACAAGATAACTTTCACATTATTTTTTATTTCGGCAATTTCTTGTTGTTTTAGAATGTCACCCACACAAAGATTGAACGTGTGGCTGTTAGAGGGGAAGTGCTTCTATCCCACATTCCATCTCAACTCCTGTGCGACGGCTTTCTTAATGTTTGCGCCACTGTTCGAAATGCCCAAAAATATCTTGTTCGTTGTAATTATTTTTATTTCGTCCGAACCGCAGCTCACATTTTTCTTCTCCTATGTAATGCCCTGTTAGGGCTTGGATCTGGAAGGACTCTGCAAACGAGGAATACCATATGTCCGTAGTCACGCAAAATGACTTGACCTCGTTGCTGGTGGTGTCATTGAGCTCCCTATGCAGCTGACAGCATACTGTTTGCGAAGTATTTTCGGCTCGGTATGTATGGTGTAGTCCGGAAACAAGTAGTGTAGTGAATGAGCTCCCGAAATCCACTGTATATAAGATCGGGAAAGACTGGAAATCCAGGGTAAGTAATTGCATAATTTTGCCATCAATTATGCGTTTTTCTTGGCCACTACGGCGTTTAGGAAGAAATCAGGTAATAGATTGGTGACATAGGTATGTCTGGTCGAAAGTCTTGGCTGGCATGATGACCCAGTTATGCATATACTCCTCGCCAAAAAATGTCTCATAAAATGTATTAAAGTATTCAATGTTTCCGTCAAAGGAAAACAATTTTAACTCTGGTAAGCGCGGCCGGGATTCGAACGTACTACACTCCGCCTTAACACGCTCTGCACTACCATCGAATTTAGGTTGCAATTTACGTAACAATTTTACGTGAAAGTATAAATCATTGAAACTTCGCATTTCTTGCGTTCTACAAGAAACGGTTTGATCAGCACTGTACTCTAATTCAAAATATTTCGTATATTACGAGTAATTTATCAAAAGATTATACGATAGGTATTCATCGATTTCCGATGCCCGCACTAAAAAAAAAACAGTTCTTTAGTGTCGGCCAGCATTGGACTTTTTGTTAGATCATAAATGACTTGCATTTCTTGATAAATGCTTTCTTTTTTACTGATAAATATTTTAAAATTTACTGGAATATCACCAGATTTATCATTTTTATCGTTACCCATGATGAACTACAATAGAACGTAGTAAATAAATAATGAGATTATAAAAATTTTATTCGCAGTTTTTGCAATTAAAATATGAATTTAATGATTTTATCTCATTTTTATTTTTAAAGAAGACTCCGCATAGTTTACACGACGAACCGTGCGGCGTGACCTGGTGCAGGTCTCGCGCGGAGAGCGCGGTGGTATTGCAAAAATGCTAGATATGACGTCACGGAGTAGAGAGAAAAGAGTTTTGACAATCTTTTAACTATGGTTTTATAGAGGTAGAAAGCGTCAAATTGAAATATTTACACAAATATCAGGCCTAGTCCCCATAGCTGCATACATCAAACTCCCTATCAATCTTCTACACCTACTTTCAATCTCATTACTATCAGATTTTTCCCTTTTCAATATTTGGAAATTAAAATTTTTAATCATTTTGGGATAGTTATCAAAAGGTTGATTCTCTTTCGTAATTAACTCCTTCTCTTCCTTCTTTAATCCCTTCTCCAAAATCTCTGTCCATCGCTCTGCTATCTCCTTTAATAGTACTTCTTTCTTTGGTTTTGGATTTGGGGATATTCCCAGAACTCCTAAAATATCATCATCAAGATCCTTATCCTTTGCTTCTTCTTCTTCGCTTGATAAAAAACCTTCAAGAAGCTGCTCCTCATCCAGTCCCTTATCTTCACAGTTATCTTTCTCTGTAAAAAAGCACAACACAAACTTGATAGGTTATTTTGTACCAACTTTACCTTGAAAACTAAGTGAAAATATATCCCAGTTTGGCCAAATGATGCAATAAAAACACTCGATTGCGTCATGAACACATTCATAACAAAAAACCACGTGTGATCCCGCAAGGATTTAAAAGGCCATCGTACAATCCTTAAAAATTATACATTTGTCCTTTATAAAAACCACAACATAATCTTTTGTCAATTCACTAACTGAAATTAAGTTATTAGAGAGATCAAGGACTATTAAAACATTATCCAAACTAACGTCAGGCGAAATATCAATTTGACCAACTAACCCAGTCGCCAGCTGCTGTCCAATTGCAGCCGATATTACACTGTTCTGCTACACTAGATTCTTCGATTATGGGCCGTCGCACCACTATCCACTATAAGTTCCTTCGAAGAACAAGCAGAATAAGCCGATGCATAGTACGTCTGGTCATCCTTCTTCTTATGTGAATCCCTCTTTTTCTTGAAGCACCTCTAGTGTGTCCCTGCCGTTTACAGTAGTCACAAGTAAGGTTAGCCTTCCTTTTGATAACTTAACTGACTCAATATTTTTTGATTGTACGTCCGTCGATGATCCTCTTGAAGAAGTCTAGTCCTAACTAGTTCGGTGGTGAGAGTACTAGTAAGATTTGCAGTCTCAAGACTGGAAAACAGCACATTATATTCCTCGGGTAGACCCGGCAGCAGGATCTCTGCGATTTCGCCATCTTCAATGGTCTTTCCGATATCAGATAGTTGTGTCACAATCTGCATCACGCCGTCAATGTATTGATTCATTGTAGGGTAGTGATGTGAATAACATGTTTTGTCTTTAAGCGGACATTACAATAGACATCACAATCACTATTTTACATAGGGCAATGTAAAAAATATTAAAATCTAATAACGAAGCGATATTCCGTTTTTATCGATTATTTTCTGAAGCGTTCATACCAGTAATCATAGTGTTACACCAAGGTTTTCTACGCATAGATGCCCAAGTTGACCTCACAAGGGCGTCCATTTTTTTTTTGTTTTAACATTGGACGGGTCCCAGTTTAAAGTTATTAGAGCAGGTTTAGGATTTAATGTATACAGGGTGTTAATTTAATTGCGATTATTATTATTATTAATTGCCATAGCTTAGGGGGGTATTTCAGTAACGTAAAAGGAGCCTATAAAAAATCGATCAGTGATAGCGACTCGCGCGGACTCGGTTATAGCGCGGCGTCCAGTCCAGACACAGCTCTTGGAATCATAATAAATACCGACTTCTGACTTTTTTTTTTCTGAGTTCGATTTTTTTAATACTTTTTATGGGCTCCTTTTACGTTACTGAAACACCCCCTAAGCTATGGCACGCAATTAAATTAACACCCTGCAGAATAAAAAAAATTAAAAGTTAATACTTTCACGAATTTTTTTCATAGATGCATTCTATGTAAGCAATAGAACGACTTGTTTCAATATTGTCACTACCTTTAAAATGTCCTTATATACGAGGTGTAAGGGACAGCGTCCCGCAAACTGATAGGGGTTGCTCAGTCAACCAAACTAAACAACTATCACAGGTTTTTTTTTTTCAGGAAAAAAAAAAAGATTTTTCATACAAAGTGACCACCTCGATCCGACAATTTGTATGGAAAAGCAATTTTTTTTAAATACTTATCTATATTTCTACATAACCATTACAGTCGTACAGTTCTTTCAACTGTTTACATAATTGTTCCACATTATAATTATTAGTAAAGAATTTCATGAATATCCAGTACCTGTAATACCTACATTTGGAATGATTCTATAAATTGTATTGTGTTATCGGCCTCTCTGTCTAGAAAGCGGGCCATATAGTAAGAAGTCTGGGCTCACTTTCATCGGCTGATATTTCGTAATCATACCACCGGTTCCGCATAACGGTGGTTATTTTGTCACATACCATGTTACATAGGTCGGCATTATACATGTACTGAACTTAGTCTAAGGCTTGTATTGTTGAAATTACGTTGTTTATTTTGGATGCGAAAATGCACACGTCTCTCGGAGGCGGCTCGTGAATTTTTAAAGCGTTTTTCTATGCTTATCATACATAATGCATTGAGACGGTCTTGCGCCATAGTATTTCGCGTAAACGTTTTGACTTTATTTAAAGTCGAAAAACAACGCTCACATTCTACTGACGTCATAGGAATGGTGCATACAATATTTAAAAAATTTACGCTTTCAGCAAAAACAGATTCTAATGAAAATTCCATAAAATGTTGAAGCAAAGCAAGGGCGCCGTCAGCATTGTGAAAATCTTTTCTGCTATAAATTAATAATAAGTCATTTTTTCAGTTTATTTTTTCCAGGAAATTGTAATACCACTTTATTAAAATCGTCCTCCGGAAAACTCTTGTTGTAGTCCACAAATCTATCTGTGTAAAACAATTTAGACGCGATTAATTGGTCAGTATGTGCGAATCTGTCTTTAATCTGCATTCTTATTAGTCGGTGTAGGTAGAGCATAGTATTCATAGTGTTGTTCTCAATACGGTATTTTTAACAGAGGCTTCTGCTATTTAGAGCATCGAATAAATTATTAATTTCTCCAATAAAATTACTTTACTTACTTTACTTTATATCTTCCATGCTGGACTGGGAGTGATAGAAAAACATAGAATGTGCCAGCTGCATCTCCTCCCGGGCATGCTGTAAAAACCAGCTAAGGGATTCGAGGGTATAAGTGTATTGCAATTTATAGGCGATGGGCTGACAACCTGTCACTATAGTAACAACGCACAATCCCCGAAATCGCCCATTGGCCGAAATAAAGGCACACTTCGCGGATTGGCAAATTCAAAACCCGCAATCCCCGAAATGTCTTTTCATTTCGGCCATTGAGCGTTTTACAAAAACCATTTCGCGGACTGGTAAACACGAAACAGCCAATTGCCGAATTCATTGACATATCAGGTGTAAAGGACATTAAAACACCAGGCATGAGGGACAACTTAACGCAAACTGATAGGGGTTGCTCAATCAATGAAACTGAACAATTTTCAACATGAAATTCTTTCAGGAAGTGAAAATATTTTTTGACTTTCCAATGAAAAATGATCACTCCGATGATAATTTCCTGATCAAATCTGTTCAGTTTCACGAACTGAGCAAGAGTTCTCTCAAAGGAACTCCTTCAACGTCATACTTTGAAGTCATTTTGAAAACAGCGAGTTGGATCAACATCCAACACGGTGCGGCTACCTTGGGGTATGCACAGTCCAAGGCCCAGTACATATTGTATATGTGCTTTATAGCTGCACAAATTGTAGGTACTTGGTATCGTATTTCTGCCGTGATTACAATCTCATATTGTTGTATTTTTTACCAGGATGGTCCCACCGCTAGGATAAAGGGCTGATTTGGAATACCTTTTTCGAGGTAGAGCATATCTCTTTGGATGCAGTATGTTCCAATTTCTGATGCGGTTGCAACGCGTGGAAGAAAACCGTTCTTTGTTTCATCTCTTGACAACCTCCATACTTTTTTTTTTTCGGTATAGCTATGATGGGCATCTGTCGGAGTAGGGTAACGATCCCCCCCAGCAACGCGGCTACGTTCGTTTGTTCTTCACCAACTGTAAAAGAAACACATAGACTATGGGTGGTGGGTGCCAAAATTCGCGATTGTTTCACAAAAGCAACACAAAATATTTTGTGTTATTGTTACACAAAATATAACGCAAAGGTAACGCATTTTTTGGTAAAGCCTGTTTCATATTGGATACTGAAATGACCTAATCATTTTAATCATTTTATGTATTTTTCAGGCTATGACTTGACTGGACTGACACTGGACGGGTTATACGCTCTTAAATAAACAATCATCTTATATTATAACTATTAATATTTTTAAAAATAAACGTTATCGAAATCATCATTTAAGATAAATTGCTTCGCTTGATCTTCAGGAATCAAATCAACCTGTTTAACTATAGAAAATTGTGGCACAGTGACGACATATTTTTTTTTGTAACTAAAAATTTTAAGCTTGGATTTCTCACTGTTTTTAAAAACCGTATTTGATAAAAGACTTCGTCATTTTTATTAATTATGTCTGTTATGAATCCTACATAGTATTTCCATTTTCGTTTTTCAAAGTATCTAACTATAACACTGGTGTTAACTTGTAATAATTCCTGAACAAACTCATAATTTGTAGTATCATTACCGTCTAGAACTACGTCGTTCTCTTCTTCTCTGATTTGAGTCTTTTTGTCGTCTTTTTTTTATTTCACAGGAATCAGTTTCGATTTTTCCAGCCAATCCCTATGGAATAGAATGGGATCATTCATACACTAACACCAATCCTAAAGACATAGTTCTGGAGAGATTATTATTAAAAAATGTTACTGCTCAACAAGTACATGTGGTTGAAATACAAACAAGAAGCCAAAGTCATTCATCTGAATGGCTTAAGTTGCGATCATGCAGAGCAACAGCAAGCAACTTCTATGCAATTTGCCATGTTCGAACCGGCCACAAACATTTAATAGAAAAAATAATCAATCCAAAACCAATTAACAGCAGGGCCATCACTCATGGCAAAATTCATGAAAGCATTGCCATCAGCAAATATGAGGCTGCACTTGGTCTGAGTGTTGATAAATATTTCATCCCCGTTTACTATTGATACGTTAAAATTCAATTCATACCCCACCGCAAGCGGATGCACACCTCAGAAAAATTCGCTTAGTAATGCCTTAGGCATTAACGTACTTTCACCATTTAAAAAGCATCTTTTTTGGCCAGAAGAGACGACTCAAAAAAAAAAAACAGAAAGAAAGATAAAGTACCGTCTGCTGTGACCAGCTCAGCTTGGCAAGAATAAAAAGCATTCTGGCGTTTTATGACCTGTACGCATAAAGCACTGAAACACCAAAGTTCATAACAATAAATTTATTATCTAATACACGAATAAAACATGTTAAATTATAATAAAGCAAGATATTTATCGCATTGTTTCGATGACGCGTTATTGACAGCCAGACATAATCCTCAAATGGTTCGAATGGACGCCATTTTTTCAATTCTCCTAAAGGAAGAAGTAAAATACATAGGCCATACAGCCAAAGTCACCTGATCACGGAATGTCCCCATTCCGCTTCGGCCATTCGAACGTTATATATGTCCTCATACAGTATTTGTGAATGAGATAAGTGAATACAAATATTACATACAAATATTCATTTCAAATAATTAAGAAAGAAAAGAAGAGAAAAATGAACCTAAGTTGAACTCTATGCAATCACTATTTCGAATATGATGTGTGTCATTTAATATTACATATTGATCTATTTACCAATCACGGTATGAATCGAACTCAACTTCAGTCGTTTGAAAGGCTTCTACATAATATGCTACGGGAGATGTTGAAGTATAACGTGAAATAGTGAGTGTGATGATTACTAATACTTTTATTTTGACCTTAGTTGCGGGTTCGTTTTTTATTTCTGCTGTCTATTAGTTAAAATAACGCCATCTTGTTGGTATAGTATGAACTACTGTTTCTAGCCGAACATCTGCTTCAAAGGATTAGCGTCCTTATGGTAGGTATGCTATTTTGCAGCCGAGTGTACCTATGTAGGTTAGACTGAATTATTATTCTAATACTTAAATCTAAGCGCCAGCATAATCTATAGAATTGATATATGCGATCTCTGCATTCTTCTTGGCCGGGCAGTCTGTGTCATCTGTCTTATGCTGACACGGCTTTTTGAAATGAAGGCATGTAGCACATTTAGGTGATTCATTGTGTTTAGGGCATTCCTTGTTTTGATGACCTAGTTCTCCACAGTGGCCGCAAGTAGTTCGCTCTTCTTTAGATAGATAATCAAAGCGCAATTCAATTGATTAAGACAGGCATATTTAATAAGAGATCTAAGCATATTGCTGTAAGATTCCACTATATTCATGAGTCGTATTGTAATGAGAAGTTTGTAGTTGAATATTGTCAAAGTGCTTTGCAAACAGCAGATGTGTTCACAAAACCATAGCATACAAATAAGTTTTTGGTACATAAGAATAAGATTGTAAAAGTTGTTTCTAATTAATAAGTGGAAGTTGGGATAGAGTTGTTTAAGTTTGTGATTGTTTTGAGAGAAGTGCAGAGAGTTTTGTAACGTGATTAAAGTAGAGCAAAGTAAAGAGAGTTTGTAATGTCTATTAACCTAAAACTAAAGTGTGTAATTTGAGAAATAAGAAGAGGGTGTAAGTCTATGCGAATTTTTGTTTTATATGGTAACACTGTATCTGTCACGTCTCGTCTATCCCGCAGTCAGTCCAAGGCCCAATTGCTGCTGGAGACTTTCCAGTTTCTTATCCTTGTTTCTTGTTACTTCTGCTATTGCTGCAGTTATTTCCTCATTCATCTTGGGTGCCGCCTGTAGCAGTTGACAATTTTCTGGAATAAGGTACTCCTTCAGAAGTTTTTCTTTGCTATCTTTGGAAAGTCCTTTTCGGAGTAAAGGAGTCCAGCGTTCTGCTAAGTTATTATTTATATTGGGTCCGAACTTGGGTTTTACATCTGAGGCTTCTCCTAGAGCCATTAAGATCTCTGGATCTAATTCATCTTCCACGGGATGATGCTCTAATCCTGGTTCATTTTCATCTACTTTGCCTATCGGAATAGGTGGAGGTGGCGGAAGCGGAGGTTGGGACGGTCTCAATGGTGACGGAGGTGGTGGCGAAGACGTTGTCATTGGTGGCGGCGGTGGTGGTGGTGGAGGCGGAGGTGGAGGCACTGCCCATGATGGGAGCGGGGGCCGAGACGTCGTTGACGTTGGCGCGAGGCCTGCATAATATCCGTTTTCTTCTCCATAATATCCGTATTCTTCTCCATAATATTCGTTTTCTAAAAAGAAAAGGAAAATATTCCTTAGAATCAGGGCAACTTATATTTGACAAGAAAAACCCTTTAAATTGTTGACATTGTCAGCTTCATTTAAGTAATTTTAGCACTTCGGTGATAATATTATGCACATATACATATATTCTAGGTAGAAAAATGTCTCGTGCAATTTTTTGCCGTCGTGATGGTTCTCGGCCAACCCCCAGGCAAGTGCCATCTTATTTCAAAAAATTGAAATATTTATGCTTGTACCTAATGGTATATCATAGAATGTCATCGTTTTATGCCTTCGTGATTGACTCTCGGTCAACAACCGGGCCGCTTAGTTCGAAATCCGAACCGAAACCTCATGTAACAACAGGTAGGTTAGGTTAAGTACAAAGCAAAACATGTTCGTAACTGCACTTACCAGGTATATTTTTCTCAAGATTACTCTCTTTCTCCATCAGCTTTTTCATTTTCTTCTGGTGTCTTTCTATTTTTTCTTTATTGCTTCTTTTGGACATTTTATTGTATTTTATAACACGTGGCTCGTTGCCCGCACGAAAAAAGAATGACGTAAGAACTGCTAGTGTTGGGAAGTAGGGTTGAGTAGTGATGTGCAAGTCGATTGATTTTACTAAAATCGATAGATTTATCCTCTGAAAAAACGTGCGCTGGTTGCCTACAGGCTAAAAGAAACTACATTGTTAACTTATATCTGAAGTATGAAGCGAAGAAGTATAATTTTATTTAACTTACAGAAATAAAAAATTATCAATAGGATGGTATCGTGTAATCTCCTATAAAGCACTCTTAATAAGCTTTTGTAAAATATACTTCTTCCAAAACTTTGTGGCGTCTTCCAGTAGTTCAGTGGTGTAAATCGCATCGTACTGAAGCCAGTATATGTTGACTTCTTTGTTGGTTTCAAAACCTGGATCTGCCACACAGAAAACTCCTTTTTTTTATTTGCAGCGAGCATTTGCAGCTGAATTTGAGCTGCAAACTTTGGTTTGATTTTGTTTTCACTGGTAACATAATTTTTTACCGTTTTAGCTGACATGGGGCACTTTACCTCAACAATGAAATCTTCACCCACACCATACACGACAAAAGTGTCGCAATACACTGTCTAATTTATTTAATTTGTTTGATCCATTTCTACAATTATTAAAGATAATTTCGCACTGTCCTTTAGTATTTGGAATAAATCTGATGTAATACCACATACAAAACGCTGCGTAATTGCCAAGTCACCATTGTGGTTTAACTAAAAATATAGAGACTACGGAGATTAGTGAATAAATGACCGTCAAAGAGAACACAATTGACTTGGCTCACCATTAGATCTCACTACTTTTTACGGCCGAAAGACAGCGAGGCTTGGCAGAAAATTTACATAGAATGTTTTTAATTGAATAAATCTTTAAAGCAACGCAACAACAAGATGAATACAAAAATAACAGTACGAAATTCGTTAGGCGCCTAACTGCCTAGCTTTGACGTTGGTTGACAGTTGACAGCCGTGCGTGCGTTTATAAATTAGCTTGGCGTCACGGCGTATCGTTCAAAAATTCCGTTATATTGTGACGTCACAAGGTTCAAATGAAGGTTATTGTGCTTTTTAGATATTTAAACATAATCTTATACTTATTTGTAAGAAAAACATGAAAATATGATACATTTTCAAAATATCTCCATAAGGTTTTTTTATTTTCACCTCTTATAAAAAATTAAACAACCCGAATTGCCCATTCTTCTGGAAACGGAGATGAAATTGCAGATGGAACTCTCTTATAGGCATACAGATTGCACATTTGATAACCTGGGTTTGTTCTAATAGAACTGAACAGATTTTGAAGGTGGTTCAGTCGTACGTTTTTCAAGCCAAAACATGACAACAAGACAATGTTTGCACCCTCCAGCAGACGCGGGACAGCTATCACATTCAGCCTTGAGTATAGATGCTTCTGTCTCATTGACAGTAATAGTTACAATATATTGTTTTGAACTTACTTTGTGCTCCGGAACAACTTCAGCACGCACCATACATATAGGATGTGTTCTCTTTACTTCAACAAAACCGACTGCGGTGTCCACATACGAGTCACGCGAAGATAATAACACTTTAGCTCCACGTATTTCAGCAACGTTGTGTTGGTCGCTGTTACACATGTATTCGAGAATTGTAACATTCTTTAGCTTTGAGTAAATTCGTAGTGTCGGCACGCACAAATCGACCCATGTTCACAGAAAAAATCGGTGATTTAAAAATAACAGATTTTGACTTGATTTTGACTCTGCAGCGTCTATCTTTAAACCAACACATTTTCTTGCCGTGCTAAGCTGGCCTCTAAAAAACTGGGTGTCCTCGGTAGAGCAAGACGGTACTTCACTCCGGCACATCGCCTTCAATTATATAAAGCACAAGTAAGGCCTCATATGGAATACTGTTGCCACCTTTGGGCCGGAGCACCCCAGTATCAGCTGCGTCCTCTTGACCACGTACAACCCCGTACAACAAGCCGTGCGATTCGAATCGTTGGTGACATAGATCTCACCGCCCGACTCGATCTTCTAGCATTGCGGAGAGACCTTGCGTCCCTATACTTCTTCTATCGCATGTATCATGGGGAATGCTCTGAAGAATTGTTCGTTTTAATACCTGCTGCAGAATTTCACCAACGAACTACTCGCAACAAACTGAAATTCCATCCATGTCATCTGGATGATTGGCAGTCTACCACCCAACGTTTCAAAAGAAACTTCCTACCGTTATAACCAACATGGCAGTCTTCAAGAAACGAGCCTTTCCTTTCGAGCAATTCCTTCTTAAATTCCTTCCTGCTCTTCTCTCCATTTTCTGCACTCTTCCTTCTTCTTCCCACATTTCTTTCATATTCTTATCTGTCTTTTCCATCATAATATCGATCTACAGCTTTGCTTAACGTCATGTCTTCCTCTTTTTCATTTAGTAACCTCATTTTATTTAAATTTTCTTTTCCGTAATACTGGAAATAAATCTGTCTCTCAGCATGTCATTTAACTGGTTTCCGAATTTACAATTAACTGATAACCTTTTCAATTCAGTGATATACTCTGATACGGTTTCTGACCCAGCTTGACATTTTTGATTGAACTTGAATCTTTCAACAATGAAGGAACTTTCCGGTTCAATGTACTCTAGAAGAATTTGTTTCAATTGTTAGTAAGTTTTGTCAATAGGTTGAGGATGAGGATCAGCATCAGGTACTTCATCCATTTGCTCTATTATTGGTTGAGGATCAGGATCAACTGTAATTACAATTTTAATTTAATATGGCGTCAATGGGTACTTTAAAATTTAAATATATTAAAAATAACTTACCAGTAGAGGGCTGGTTGGAGGATGGGATTATTTCACATTCTTCTCGCTCAGGCGAAGGGCGCCTAAAAATAAGATGACATTAAAGGTCAGACCGCACTATCATGTCGCTGCAGCTACGCGTTTTTAAACCGAAACATAACATATTACCCAATGATATACAAAAAACTGAAAACTAAAACTTACTGAGTACGCCGTTTGCGTGGTGGCGCATCAGGTAATAATACTCTTTGCAGTTGGGCTTTTCTCCTGCGACTCATTAATTCCTCGCGCACAGATGTCTCCAACATTCTGGCATGACTATTTGTACCATGGAATGGAACAAAAATAAAATTTATTAGGAATAAGTTCAAATATATATATAAATTTCATTAATTGTATCAGCTTATATTTAATACTGACTCAACACTTCGCCCACGTCCTCTGTCGTGTCCTCTGCCGCGCCCTCTGCTTCGCCCTCTGCCGTGCCCTCTGCCCTGATCGTGGCTTTCACTAATATTTGCATGCGATTTATGGTCGTGTAGCTAGAAGCCACAAAATCGCTAACAGCTGTTTTCTTGCTGGTATTTCGTTGGGAATACCAGTGTTCAGTTCCGGCCCCAGTAAAGTCTCCAAAACTTCATATGTGGCCAGTGGCGTATTTAAAGAATTGGCGCCCTGGGCACTTAGGCCAGAGCCGCCCTATGGAGTTACGGGAAATTATTAAAACTTTTAATTTTGAAAAAATATTGCAGTGCCTTAGAGCAGTGCGTTGATATCGGCTGAAAATGATGAATGATATCGGATAAGAAAAACAAAAAGGCCTTACATATAACATAGGTATTTATTCAATATTTAAATTAAATTTTTTTTCGATGCACAAATTTGTTGACAAATTCCTCAATTATGCTGTCATAATTAATGGAATTTGTCAACTCAGCTTCTATATTAAGGATAGCTAAGCTGTTTAAACGTTCTTCGCTAATACGAGAACGTAGATAATTTTTTATCCTTTTCAGTACGGAAAAAGAGCGTTCTGCACTGCAATTTGTCACTGCAGTGCAAAGAAATATGCGTAATGCAATAGCAATGTGCGGAAATGCTTCTTTTAAATCCTTTTCTTTAATAAAAGAATTAAGTTTCCTTAAGCTCATTTTATTTTTATCGGCTGACAAAAAATGTTTCAAAAGCACACATTCCTCTTGTAGGTCATCTGCCAGATCAACCGGGTATGCTTTTTGGAGTGTCATAGCATTAATTCTAACGTCTGCTTCAGACATTGCATTAAGTTTGCACAAAAAGGAAAAATTGGCGGTTACCACGTCATACGAAGCTTTACGTTTCCTTAACTCGCACAACAATTGGTCGCATATGGGGAAAAAGGTATTACAGGGGCGGCTTGCGCCGCCCCTCGTAACCGGCCCCTTTTGGCCCTAGGGTAAATACGCCACTGTATGTGGCCCATTGAAGCCTAAAATGGGACTGTTGATCCGTATACCCCTCTACTGTCTTTTCCACGTAATTCTTCTGGCGAGTCGGAGTTTCTCTTAGTTGACTTGTTATAAATAGCACTACTGTATTTTCGTGCTCATCATCCTCTTCTATAATTTCTTCGATTTCAGCGAATGTGTCGTTATTGTACATATCGCAGATATTTACAATAGTAACTCTAATCAAATCTTTGTCCACTAACGTTTGATTATCCACTGTGTCAGAGACGTCATCATCTTAAAATAAAATTAAGTATTAGATTAATAGAGAAGCGTAGGTTGGCGTAAGTAAAGAAGGGGTAATCAGAGAAATAATATTGGTAATGACAGGGTCATACCAGACTAACATAGGAGATTGCAAGTATCACCCTGTCTCCCAAGCCACTGCCAGTAATGCAAGGCATATCCATTCTGACCACATTCTTCAGGTGATCCCTGTTAGTAAGTAATGCCAAAACAAAATTAGCATGCAAAAAATAAGGAAGGAAGCAAAGCGAGTAGTTTATTGAACTGCCTTCGCGGTCTGGTGGTCTGAGCCATGGGCTCTCGATCGTTTGTTAGGTTAGGACATTGCAGGCTGAATCACCTGATTGTCCAAAAAGAAAAAGTATTCCTTGATTCGCTCTTTGATGGTAATTGTTATACTACCTACTAACCAACCATGTCAGAGGCCTAATAGTTCAAAAACCCACTCGAATAGAAAATAAAAAGGGATCATTGTATGGTACCTACCGATAATAATTTGAGCCACATCCATTATTGGCCCCACATCCCTACCAATTATTTCAGCGACTCGGTCTTCTAAATCTGTTAACTGTATTTTTTTCATGGGCCCACCGCCAGTACCACGCCTTGCCACAGACTCAGCTGTAAGTTTGCCTTTGACGCGGCATTTCAAGTCATTCCAAATCTAAAAATTTAATTCCCAGTTATAAATAAGAGGTGGCATAGCATAAATTATTTCCTTGTGATCATTTTATTTATTATTTGTTAGCCTATTTTTATCAGATACAATACGTACCTAAGTATGAAATTATTTCATTTTATCATTTATTTTCTAATATTACCCTCAATATATTTTGTCACTACGATCAAACAAGATTAGATTAGTAGACTACATTTTACCAAAAAGTTGCGAAACTGCACTTACCTTCGCCCACTTTTTGGGAGATCTAGCAGGTCCCTCGCTGTTAAGATTAAGCGCGCACTCTCTCCAGAGACGTCCCGCCGTAGCCCTCGCTTCTTTCGAGCGAAGTCTACCTAGGGCCAAGTCTACAGGGTGTAACAGAAAGGGTATATGCATCGAGAAATGTGTGAATCTACCCATGAAACTGAACAACTTTCCCTAAAAAACATAGGTCGAAAAACAAAAAAAAAAATCGTGACCTTTCATACTAAATGCATCAGCTGATAGCGTATTTAGTATGGGAAGTAAACATTTTTTTTTCGTATTTCGACCTATGTTCCTTAGGGAAAGTTGTTCAGTTTCATGGGTAGATTCACACATTTCTCGATGCATATACCCTTTCTGTTACACGTTGTATATGGGCCTCAGCAAAGTCCACCAGAAGCTCGTTCTGGCGGAGGGTGGTTTGGCGTCTTCTTTCTGAACTCATGCTCATGGTCTACAACAAACAACACGAAATATAGAAACCGCATAGAGTCTGTGCGAAAAGAGAATCGACATAGGATTTGAGGGCGCTCATGTACTTAATTAAAGGATTTGTTATAATGACAACACCGTTGCGCCATTATAGTGCGACTGTAACATCTTGATATTTTAAACCTTATCTTCTTTTATTCAGTGAAATTAATCGTCGGGTCAACGAGTCAATTTAAGTCATAGGGGAAATTGTATAGTCATTGAGACGACGTGGTTCATTGGGTCATCTTGGGACGTCGGATAAACGTGGGTCATCGGGTCGTCGTTAACGTGTCTTGTCGGGATACTTAGGGTAATTTGGTGTGCATTGTTTTACCAAATTGGGAAAAATATCAATATGAACTTGTGATACTTAATATCAATGTGTTCTCTCCACCCGGCGCCCGTGAGAATCGAACCCACGAACTCCCCCATGGCTCAGACCACTAGACCACGGAGGCATGCGAAAGCTATGATGTGCTGCGATTTTATGATTCTATCTTTACAATAGTTTAATTAAAATGCCTTATTTATTATACAGGGTGTCCAGGAATTAATGGATAACCCTTTAACTGCGGCTAGCTTGACCGATGCCCTACTTGTAAAAAAATTATGACCTCAGTAAAAGTGTCACAGTTTTCGAAATATCGTACAAAAACCGATTTTTTAATAATTTTCTCCCTACGCTCAGTTATTTTCATGCCATTTCATCAAATATCAACATTTTTGGGTTTTTTATTTTTTTTAATATACCTTAATAGTTGATACTTAAAATGAATACATTATTTTAGTACCTATTTATAAGAAAATAATTTAAAAAATAAGTTTTATTGAAAAAATTAGGCAAAAAATTTTTAAAATTTTGTCTTTGACCTCTTACGGTGAAAAAAAAAAGTGACACTTTTACTGAGGTCATAATTTTTTTACAAATAGGGCTGCACGGTTAAAATGCATTCGGAGCGACTTTAAGTGAAACAACCGATACTTTTGGATGTCGTATATTGACTGCACTTATAGCGTTGCTTTCATTGCACTATATACTCTATTGACTTCATACTTAGTGCGTGACCATACTCCTTCAAAAATAGGGATCCGTCGCTGCGTGGCCAACTGCGTCGAGCTGACAGCGGCGCTAGACTTCGACCAATGCTTCCGTTCTGTATTATAACGTGACATGTCCATGATGAAATCGTGGAATGATCTTGGACTCGGCACTTTATTTTTATCACATTATATAAAGTTCTATTTTATTCACTTAATAGTCTTAAAAGTAATTTATTTCACGAATCACTAATTGTCTGTGTCGTGTCAAATATTATTAAAATTTTCACTATCCGGTTCTTTACTGGGTTCATGGGATTTATTTTTTGTCACGAACAAATTACTAAATTTTATAATTTTTCCCATGATACCCAGCTCTGTCCAGAAGGGACAAAGCTGGCTAGGGTCGCCATGCACGGTTAAGATGCATTCGGAGCGACTTTAAGTGAAACAACCGATACTTTTGGATGTCGTATATTGACTGCACTTATAGCTAGATCATACATACTTATATTAGTATAGTGTAGGCATAGTACGGAAGGGTAAAGAGGTGCGTCATCACACTACAGGGCATCGGTCAAGCTAGCCGCAGTTAAAGGGTTATCCATTAATTCCTGGACACCCTGTATAATTTATCTACTTATCTAGGTAAGGTAGTACATGTAGAATGTAAAAAAAGGCTCGCAATAAATGATTTATCAAAGATCTCTGAAATCTTGAATGGTTGAAATGTGCAGTATCAAGCTTTTTAAGAAGAACAAAGAAAATAACAAACACTAACAAAATATTTAATAATATTTTAATCATTCATTATAATAATTATAACACAATAATTTCTAGAAACAGACTTTAACTTTTGGAATGCTAATATCTATCAGAAGAAGATGATTCTTTGGATCTTCAGGGCACCTCCAGATACGGTTCACCCAAGGGTTTAATCAGAACCATAATCAAAGTCAGGCAAATATTCAATGCCGGACATACATGAAGAACCATCTTCGTCTGAACTTGAAGAGTCTGAATCTCCCACATTAATTATGAACTCCTGCATCTCGTCCATTAAGTGATCTCTTTGCCAATAATTTTTTTTTTTTTTTTTTTTTTTTTTAATTTATTACAAAAATAATTACACTTAACAATAAAATGGGCCGTTAAACTTTAAAAAGTTTGTCTCGGCACCAACATGTATAACATGGTCGTACTCTCTTCGCCAATGCTCACGTGTTATATTTGCAAAGGCTTCTTCAATTATTGGTAACAGTTCTTTTGAGGATATGTTGACATTCTTGGATGCAACTTTTCTTTTGACAAGAATCCAGATCATTTCAATGGGATTCATGTCGCAAAGGTTTGGCGGTAGCCTGATAACCGTATGTCCATGTTCCTCCAATATGTTATCAATTTCATATTGGGGTTCATCTTTGTTCATTTTTGTTAAATTGAATAGTTCAGCCTTCAATGCATTCTCTGGATATTCAATATTATTGTCTCTCAACTGTCACTCTTTACAAATTGACGACTCAATAATTGAGATACCATCTCTTGAAGAGCTATTGTCTGTTCTTTCAGACTCTTGTCATCCGTTGAATCAGATCTCTTCTTTTTGTTAGCACTATGCTGTGATGATTGTGACGAAAAGTCCTACTGCACTCTGTACCAAACACTTGAACAATGTAAAACAGCCTTTAGGCAGAGTAAAACAATGTGTCGCGTCTAGTGGTCAAGTCATATTCTATGACACGATGACGTCAACACGCGCGTCCCGCGCGGTTCCCCGCGCGTGCGGCCGCAGCACAAAATTTGAACGCGTCAGCCGATCTAGTTAACTAACATATAGATCAATGCTTATAGCAATTTGAGTCTTTTCCGATGGAACTGATCTCGTTGAGTCGGAATGTATGATGGCGTGACATGCATTGAGCATGGTCACATCTTAATATGGTGATGTTGTTTGGATAAGTTGTTGAAGAGTGTTTCGGATGGATTGTACTTATGTCTTGCGTAGAGTAAGTTTGTGCTTCCTTCAAATGTTTATGTAGACCTGCAAAGACGAAAAAAACACCTGGTTTCTTTTATTTTCTGTTTGTTTCTTTTAGTTTAGTAATAGTGGAAAGGGTTTGTTCCTGGGAGTTTATCCCAGTTTCTTTTGTTATCTTACTATTCAAGTTAAGGTTTATGGTAGGAGGCGAGACGAGGGCGTCTGATCGAATTCCCTGCGTGAATTCTTACCCGGGAAAGGGGGAATTGTAACACTTTTTTTTTCGGCAGTGACTCCGCTGCCGGCGCTGGCACCCGCAAATTACGGCATCGGGAGCCGGCACAACGAAAAAAAAAAAAAGTTTGACGTTGACAGTGACAGTGACGGCCCGCCATCGGCCCGCCCGTAGTAGTTGACAAACATAATATAAATACACTACGTTTTATTTAGGTATAGTGGTTGATTTATTAAATGAAGAACAATGAAAGTCGGCGATCAGTTTTCGTCATACGAAGAATTTCAAAAATCATTAGCAGTGTACAAAGCTCTTACGCTCTTAGAAAAGTGCTTGCACTAGACGTAGGAGTGCAACTGAATGGAAGACATAAGGTGGTGGGGTATGCAGACGATCTAGCCTTGCTCGGGGAAACCAAGGTAGAAGTTGCCGACTCAGCAGCAGTCCTGGAAGCGGAAGCTAAAAAGGTGGGCCTAAGTATCAATCACGACAAGTCCGAGTATTTCCACATGAAGCGCTATAATATAACACGTGCTAGAAGAGAAGACCTTCATGTTGGAGATACCGTATACAACGTGTAACATAAAGGGTATATGCATCGAGAAATGTGTGAATCTACCCATGAAACTGAACAACTTTCCCTAAGAAACATAGGTCGAAATACGAAAAAAAAAATTTGACTGCCCATACTAAATACGCTATCAGCTGATGCATTTTGTATGAAAAGTCACAATTTTTTTTTTCGTTTTTCGACCTATGTTTCTTAGGGAAAGTTGTTCAGTTTCATGGGTAGATTCACACATTTCTCGATGCATATACCCTTTCTGTTACACGTTGTATAAAGGCGTGCAAAAATTCAAATACTTAGGCTGCACTGTCACCGATACCAACACAAGGAAGGAAGAGATAGACATCCGAATACAGAATGCCTTACGCTGCACAGCGGCCCTTCACAATGTGCTAGTATCCAAGCTCCAGAAGAACCAAAATCCGAATTTACAAGACGGTTATAAGGCCAATTTTCACCTATGGATGTGAGACTTGGACGCTAACACAAGAAGAAGAACACAAGCTTTTGGTAGCCGAGAGAAAGGTGTTCCGTAAAATATTGGGACCGGTGAAGAGAGAAGATGGAAGCTTTAGAGTCCGGAAGAACGCCGAGATAGAAGACCTGGTGGCCGAGCCCAACATTATTGGCGAAACTAAAGCTCACCGCCTGCGATGGCTTGGCCATGTCCAAAGAATGGGAGAAGATCGCGGAGCCAAAAGAGCGTACCTGGGCCAACCAGTGGGGCGACGCCCTGTCGGCCAGCCTAGGTACCGCTGGAGTAGAGGTCCGCGCCACGCCGGCGTGCCGCCGCCGAGCGACCCCGGCGCGCCGCCGCCGCCGCCGGGTCACAGAAAAATTGGCGCCGAGTTCAAATTTTGCGCGCGAACCAAGTGTCACGCACGCGTTGTTGTCTACTGTTTTAAATAAAAACCAGGATGTTTTACTCTAAAAGCTGGCCAAAAAACACTCCAACAGATTTATTGATGAGGACGACGACGTCGCTCAAGAGTGTTGGAGATATTTGGCTACGGCTAACCCTTCAGATTTAGGAGATGTAAGGGCAACATTCTTAAGTTCTGGGAACAAAAAAAAGTTGTTTTTCCTTGGCTTGCCGGATTAGCCCGATCGCTTCTATCTATCCCAGCTACAAGCACGCCAAGTGAAAGGGTTTTTTCTGTAGCTGGGCTAGTCTTGACTGCGAAGAGATCGCGTCTAAATCCTGCAAAAGTTAACAAAATTATTTTCATTCATGATAATTATAAACATTGCCAATAATTTAGTTTAGCTACTTGATTCTCTTAAATATATATTTTTTATTAAACTTGAAGAGAGATTTTTCTACTGCCCGCCCACCCCTTAATATCTTTAAAAATAACTAGCCCACGCCGGCGACGCCGCGCCGCGCCGGGTCCCGCACCCGGCGCGCCGCCGCTGGGCTTTTGGATTGCGGCGCGGACCTCTACGCTGGAGTGATGTTGTGGAGGCAGACCTGCGTGATCTTCAAGCCGTCAACTGGCAAGAAACGGCGCAGGACCGGAACAAGTGGCGCAATCTCGTGTCGGAGGCCAAGACTCACTTTGGGTCCCTGAGCCGCAGCAGTAAGTAAGTAAGTAAGTGTACAAAGCAAATGTTTACAATGAATTCTGGATAAGAGATGCAAGGACATTAAATAATCAAAGAAAGAGATTCCCGGATACTGTGAATCAGTGCAACGAAACTTTGAAATATTACCACTTACGGTTATCTTGCGTAAAAGGAGGTCGACCCTTTCAAACAAAAAATGACAAGTCTTCAAGAAAGGCTACAACTCTCAAGCAGGATTGTCAAGCTTCTATTTTTTTGCGACTTAGCAAGTGCCAAAAGTTTTTTACCTTAGTTGAACTAAAGGACGAACACAACCACAGTTCCTCAAAGACTTACTTCACCTCATTGTCCCAGCAAAGACTTAAGTTGCCAGAAACTTTAAAGCAAGAGACAAAGCAGCTTATGAAATTAGGTGGAAAAAAAAAAAACTTGTTCTAGATCAGATACAAGCTGAGACTGGGTGTAAAGACACACTGAAAGATCTAGCAAATTTAAACAGAAGAACGGGAAAAAAGTCATTCCAGGATTGCATAAACATACTTAAGGAGGAATACAAATGTAACATTGTGGAAGTATTAGTTGATAGAAATGGAGTTTTCAAAGGACTTTACTTTCAAGATCAAAGAATGCAAAAGTATTTTGAAGCATATCCCGAAATATTATTTGCCGATGGCACCTACTGCTTGGTGGACTTAAGAACTGCTACATACATTCTAATGATTGAAAATGGCAATGGACTAAGTGAGATTGTAGCAGTTTGCCTCCTTAGTGAAGAAAATGAAGAAGCCTTAAACTTTTTCATTGAGACATTTAAAAAATATAATCCTGCATGGGCCATCATAAAAGTTGTCATGTCAGATAAAGACCGGACGGAAAGGAAAGTATTTGAAAAGCATTTTCCTGATACAAAACTTATGATATGTTTGTTTCATGTCTTTCAAATATTTAACAGAGAAGTGTCTTCAAAGAAAATGGGTATAACTTCAGAAGAAGTGCAAAAGACGGGCTTAGCGTTCTCATTGTGTCGTTTTATTCTGTAAAATAATGTATTGACTTTTATATTGTAGGCACTAGCTGCTTCTGAGAGTTTCATGTGGCCATCAACTACTTGTGAAACGGCACTTGTTACGTCATCTTCGTTAATTTCCTTCTCTCGCTTCTTTTTGTAATTACGAACCATTTTTCCTGTAGGTAAACAATGATACATGATAAGTTTATACATCAGCTATCGATTCTAAAATTATTTTGCAGACGTGGGGCAGCTTTGAAAAAAATTCAAATGTGCCCCTTCAATTTTTTTCAAAACTGCCCCCACCCCCGCGTGCAGAAAAGTAATCTGATATTCAAAATAAAATGTATGCAACCGGTATTGTTTTATAACTGAGATCAGACCGTAAATATATATGCATTATGCTAAAATAACTTCTACTTACATGAATTTGGTTGACAACCCGCAAAACTCTTACGATTTTCTTGAAAAATATTTACTTTTGAGCTGCAATAATAACGAGCGCGGATAACCTCAATGGTAGACGTCAAACTATGGCAGATTGACATGACAGCTTAGTGATATGGTGTTGCCATTTTATAAAACCAGTTTCTACCAAAATTGCGTAAGGTGCCGCGAACAATTTTTTTTTTTTTCAAACCTGCCCCCATTCAAAGCTGCCCCCTTCTCCCCTACTAAACAATTAAAGATGAACACGTCTTTCTTAGTAATGATCAAACAGTCAGTAACTTAAATGTAATGTAAGTTTATTTCTTCTTGAACTTTGATTAATAAAAGTTAGTTAACCTTATTTGGTTGTTTCCTTTCATTAAAAAGAATGGTTTCACTGTAAAAGTGGGGCGATCGTTTCACTGATCCGACGGGCCATAATACCGAGCCGTCTGTCGCGACGGCTCAAATTCATGAGCCGACGACGGGTCATTCCTATAGTTGTAAAACAGCGGTTGTTATCCGCTATTTACCCAAAGCAGCGGTCGAAAACGATAAAATAGCGGCTAGAAACCGGATAATTACCCGACCTGACCAACGAATAATAATAATAAGTTTTTTATTCGTTTTTTACTGTAGATCACGCTTGTTTTTACTAAATAGTTACTCCTGTGCTTATGTTCTTTTTATAGGTACTACCTTATTGAATAAAATCCGAAAAAAAACCATTCACTATCAATAAAAAACATCAGGGCTATGTAGGTACCAGGTAAGTACTCATAGGTGATAATTAGGTATAGGTAGGTACCTATATCAAGGCTCTAGAATTATTTCAAGAAAGTAAGGTATTTGTTTGATACACTTCTACTTTTAACTTACTGTCATAATATCTTTCGTTCGAAAAGTAAGGTATGTATGTATGTATGTATGTTTAATTTCACTGCATGACTCGGAGAGCGCGGGCTGCGGAAGGGAGGGAATATGTGAGGGGTGGGGTGGGGAGCGCGCTTGGCGGCTTTGGCGCCAGCGCGCGCGCTCTGTTGCCAGTCAGTACTCAGTTCAGTCGCAATCTCGGTGTCATTCGTGTCAGTTACTCTCACTCAACAGATCGATACCTACGTTAATTTCGTACGTTTTCGTTAGTACTGTCGTGATTTCGTGATACTTAAACGACAAAGTGATACATCAGTTATGCTGCGTCCTACTTCGAATGTGTGGGACTATTTTTTAACTGTGTCTGAAAATGGTATTAAAAAACATGTTACGTATAATTATTGCAATGTGGAATACAAATACGCCCAGGCACATAGACTAAAAGAACACTGAAATGTAAAAAATCTCCAAAAGAAGTTAAAAAACTTTATAGTTCAGACAATAAAAATAAACGTGTCGCCAACTCGTCTTCTTTGAATTCGTCAGAAGTAACTGCAGCGAGCCCCATCAGTCCAATACTACCCGCGAAGAACCAACTTCCCGTGAAGAACCAGCTCCCCGAGCAGAACCAACTATGCGAGATGATCCAACTTCCCAAGATGGACCAACTTCCCGAGAAGAACTAGCTCCCCGAGCAGAACCAACTTCGCGAGATGATCCAACTTCCCAAGATGAACCAACTTCCCGAGAAGCACCAGCTCCCCGAGCAGAACCATCTCCCCAAGAAGCAGCAATTAATGAATCTGGAGACAACCATGTTCCAGATCATTAATTATTCTTTCTTGTTTTTTTTTTAATTTGTTTACTTTCATTGAGACAAAGACCTTTATGAGTAATTTTCGAGATGTCGTTGCACTAAGCATTTGTATCATTAATGATAATGTACGAGTATGAGTCATTCCTATTATTTTTTTATAAGAAATTTCTATTCACGTTTTTACTGTTACATTTATATTGCTACTTTAGACTTATCCTAGTTTTGACTGGCCCGTTTGTAGTACATATTTTGTGTGTAGGACTTTACTTAAATATTTTTTTATTATTCAACTTGTTAAATGATTGACATTATTTAACAAGTTAGCAAAGGCCAACTTGGTCTTTTGTTGAACTGCTTGGCAACAATTTAATTCGACATAATATGTAAAATATTTTTGTCAGTATCTACGAACAAAGCGGTTCTTTTCATTTTGTTGTTCATTAGAATAAAGGGTTAATTCGCCAAAGAAACATGTTTCTTTTTGAGTAAAATATTTTGTTTGAATTGATTTATCATGTTATAATTATCATGTTTAGGTACTTCACCGACAAGAGCCCTGCTCTTAAATTTAAAGAAAGAAGAATTATTTGTTAAATGGTAATTTCAGAATTTACTTAGTTTAGTTATTCAAATTATGTCAATTTTATTCAATAAAACAAGTTGATTTTACCTCATTTTTTTATTTGAATTCACTTAAGTATACAATCATACAACCACCATACCTACAATGTATGTAGTAAAGGAACAAAATATAAATCAGATTCAAATCGAGTGACTACCATTTTACACTTAACATCACCAGGCAAACACACGTACTCTGGACTTACAACTGATTCATAGTTACTTTTGAAAATATTTTGATCAGGGGAAAAGATTGGAAGGTCAAAAGCATTTACTAAATTATCAAATTTCTTACAATAAATATATATTTGATTTTCTACGACTTTGATGCTTTTAACCTCCATTACTTTCTTTTTTAACAGTTAAAAAATATTTATCTGCCCTCTGATTGGATAAAATAAAGTCATTAAAATGTAAAACTAAATTATTTGTGGATTTTTTTACATAAGTACGGGTAATTAAAATGTGTCTCATCAATAAATTGTTCATGTTCCAAAATTTCGTACTCTTTAAGTCTTTTAGCAATTTGAGTAAGTGGTTTATTACCTTGTCTTAATAAATTTTTGATCAAGTATAATTTGTTTTCAAATTTATATGCATTGAATGTTTGTAACGTTCCGAATCGTCGAACTTCAGCAGCAATATGAGTTAGGTTGTGAACGTTACTAGTTAAATAGTCAATGCCGTAAAAATCTTTATAGTTTTTCGTAAAGTATTCCAATAGTTGCTCTGCCAAAGATAGCAATGGAAAATACTCCTCACTAGAACAAATTGTTATTGCGCAAAATAAAGTCAGAAAGTGTTGCATAGCGTCTTGCTTTAACACTTTTGGTAATATCGCCAAACTCAAATAATGAAAGAAGGTTCTAAATTCTGATCCTTTCCAATGGCTTAAACAGTCCAACCCTCGAACAGCTCTATGAATCTCAGTTGGAGTTTTGCAGGAGTTTAAGAAAACATTAACTACGTGGATATCACTCGAATGCCATTTAGTAACCTTTTTCCCGAAATTCCCATCTCGCCATCCAATCATCAATCTTTTCAATACACCCAAGTCAATTAAATGAAGGGAATCAGAAACGGGAAATGATTCTATCATGTCGATCGGTAGTTTTAATAAAGGCGAGTCGAATTTGTGATGGTTTCCATACTTCTTTTCTCTAAAATCCTTGTCATTCCGTAATGGACAATTGGTGTCGGGAAATATTACAGTGTGTGACATATGCGAATATTCTCCCACAACTGTACACTTAAGGCAACCATGTTTTCCTTTATAGTTACACACACCTAAAAAAAATATATACATGAGACACTGCATCCAAAAAAACTGTAGATCTAATATTATAAATGCAAAAGTTTGTAAGTGTGTATGTTTGACACTTTTTTACATCTCAACGGCTGAAGCCGATAAAATTTGGTAAGAAGATATGAATATGGGATACACTCTGGATTAACACATGGGCAGTTCTATGATTTGTGGGTGACAGGTGGTCACAGTGGGGACTATGTAATATTATTGAAAAATCTAAATCATACAAAGTACTTACACTTCACAACTCCACCCATCACATCGGTCTAAATCACACCAAATTCTCATTTACAACTTAAACCATCACATCGGCCTAAATCACACAAAGTACTCATTCAAAACTCCACCCATCACATCACTCTAAATCATACAAAGTACTCATTCACAACTCCACCCATCACATCGGTCTAAATCACACCAAATCCTCATTTACAACTTAAACCATCACATCGCCCTAAATCATACAAAGTACTCATTCAAAACTTTACCCATCACACTGCTTTAAATCACACAAAGTACTCATTCAAAACTCCACCCATCACATCACTCTAAATCATACAAAGTACTCATTCACAACTCCACCCATCACATCGGTCTAAATCACACCAAATCCTCATTTACAACTTAAACCATCACATCGCCCTAAATCACACAAAGTACTCATTCAAAACTCCACCCATCACATCACTCTAAATCATACAAAGTACCCATTCACAACTCCACCCATCACATCGCTCTTAATCACATATTAGGGCAGATAGTAGCGTAGAATAGTTCACGAAATTTAAATCGACCGGCTTTCTCATAGTATTTGTATGATAAATCTGGTTAATCTAAATTTCGCGAACTGTACCTACCTTTTAACATTGCTCTGGCAGGGGAATCGCAAACGAAGCATCTCAATGACACTGACACTTTTCTTTGTCGTATGTTGATGCCGTCGAGAAGCATACTGTTCATTTCTTCATTAATTTTTTTAAAATATTCATCCATATCTTCTTTTTAAAATTAAATAGAAAATAAAAAAAAGTTAATTGTGTGTTTTATTTTTATTTTTAATGCTCTATTACAGTATTACATATAGTAAATTTATGTTTCTTGGGGTGTAAAATTTGAGGAAATACCCATAAGAAAACACAATGTAAAGAAGTGGCAAAGCAAATAAGTTGGGTACAATGAGGACTAAATATGTGAAATAATAAATTAACAGTATTGAGGGTTAACACTGTGGCTGCCCGTGTAAAAAAAATTTGGTGTCCTTATTGTGCCGCACCTGGTTGCTAAAGGTGTGTCGATAACAAAGTCATAATAGAAACACTTATGATGACAATAACTAGAATGTTGATAACGCCATTTGTGTTCATACATTATTTTATTGTGGCATATGGTACTTTATTTTCAATCACGTACGATGCTCTCAAGGTCGTGTTTTGCTGATAACATTGAGTAGTGTATTATGGTGTGCCCGTAATGTGAAATGATGTAATTAAACTCATTTAGCTTCCCCGTGCATACAAATGGGATTTTGATGTGGACACATATGGTATTCTTAATACAAGCGGAAAATATCCGTCAGGTTGGTTGATGTTTATCTTTACGATTGAGCGGACATGGGAGCACGAAGGTGCGCTTACCGCAGCCAAAGTGTTAAGTGGTTGAAGAAATTTTGGTTTATTGTGCTATGTACCATTCAATGAGATCAGTGTACATTTATTGAACTGTAATCTGATAAGAATATGAAGCGAAATCTCGCATTTCTTTCATGAAAAATAGATAAAATTGTATTTTCCGTAGTGTTGACGGTTGCATGAAAACGCACCGAGTTGTGAATAAGTTGGTGAGCCATTATTCATTACGTTCAATTTTGTTATGGAAATTCTATTATAAAAAATACATAAAATATTTATAAACTAAGTATTTTGTGTGACACAATCATTTTTCACTAGAAAATAATGAATAATTTGTAGTTGTCAGATAAAAATTGTGTTTAGACAATTTTATTTGGTGTAATTCTCAAAGGTGTACTGGCAACACTTGACATCTCGAACAAGTTGAGAAAACCGGCTACTTGTTGAAAATATTTTAGAAAAATACGATTTAAACAAGTATTTTTGCTGAAATTTAAGCAAAAGCAGCGAGAAACAAAGGTAATCCACTTATTTACGTGATAATATTGTTGTAGCTCTTGCCCTGTAAGAAAATCATAAGGTTTCCACTAAGGCAAGGTTGCAAAGAAACTATTGTTTTTTCTCAAAGAATTTCCTTGAAATACATGAGATGTTATTCAAATAATGTTAAAGGTGAAAGAATTCGCATAAAACACCAGCAGTAAGTAGCTTCTGTTGGAATATGTTGAGTATTTTAACCTCAATTTAGCAAATAGTCAATATGTCAACAGAATGGCGGGATGACGATAAAATGATACCAGTTCTTAGTTAGATCAGAGCCCTATACAAATGAATAAAGCAACAAACACTTCCTTTTCTAGGTTCCGACTAAAAGGAATGCAAAAATAAGCACACAGGTTATATGATTGGCTGTTTGTACTTCCAAGCTGATGTCTGGTGATCAACGAGGTAAGTCCTTTATTTAAGACAAATAAGGGATAAAAGGGTATTACTTTCTGTAACTATGATAAAGATAAGCACCACGTATATGCTACAAACACATAGGAAGGGTATCGAAGACCCGTTTGTCTGTGAAAGTCTTCACTGTCATACATTTAAAGCTGAATGTATAAAACCTGTATTGTTTAATGAAGAGTGATTGAGATTTCACTTGTATATTCTCACATGAAATTATCATGTGCCTTATTTACTTTTACAGCCTTAAACGAGGCAATTAATTAACAAGAGCGGCCGGACTTCATGTCAGACCTGTCCTACATGGAAGGAAGGTAATGTTTATGTTATTTATATGAGTACATAAACTCAAACATAAGGGTGAAAGGTTTATTTAATTATAGAATTGCTTCTCACCACTTTGATAACATATGGTTGACATAACTCATACTGAACTTGTAATGAGTAGGTACATGAATGAACTCAAGGCTTATTTCTTAACTTACAAGATATGAAATGAGTTATTTGTAGGGTGACAATGATCTCGGAAAGTTTACAAAAGTGTGGTATGCAATTTACAAATATTCCTATAGAATTTTATTGCTATTTGGAGAAACCTAAGAAACAATATGATTTATGGGTAGTGTTTCCCAAAGTAATTTGTTAGTAAAGTGAATATTTTAGAAAAGTACCTATGATATTTTACATGAACAAAGAGTATGCTATTTAATGGAATAGTGAAGTCATTATCTCATGTTAGTCACATATGGACAAGTAATAATGAGACTTATGCTTATTACTTAATGTTGATCATATTTGTGAGTGTGTCAGATGGGCAACAATGTTAATTATTATCGTTGCAATCATTCACACCAAAGATTATTTATGTTGATTAATAATTTTGATTGTTTGTGTTATCAGAAGCCTGTAAATCTGTTACAGGGTCAAAGGCTGGTTGCTTAGAGAGTGACAAATTTCATTGCTTAATTTGGAAGATTAATTGGATTTTCACCTACTTATACATATTAGGTACTAAGTAAGTGACCGTTATACAATTTATGAATTACAAGGAATAATATACAGTATACCATATTAATTACAAATTAAAAGATAAAAATACTGTTCTTTTATAGTTTAAACTACTTACAATCTTTTCTCTCTTTCTTTGATGAAGGAGTTTGAAAGAAAGGTTTAGGTAGGCTGTTATAATATTGTTGTGTTCTATTATTTATAGCCTCATTATGGAGGTCTTATTGTTAACACGGTTGGGAGATATCATTACTCATATGAGAATCATTCCTGAAGATTGTCAGGAATTATTAAAATTGGATGCTCTCAGTGAGGTACAGGAAACAAGGGCGCAGATAAATTGTAAAAAATTAGAAAGACTTCACGCAAGATTTTCAAACGAATTGAATAACTATTTTCGATTAAATGCCGAACCCTCAGCAGATGATATATCCAGACTTAGCGAATATCAACTGCAGTCAGAAGAAGTATTGTCCGAGTTAACTACTAAATTAGAAAAACCAAAACGAGTTGTTAAGGAAAGAGATAATAATGTCCTTTCTAGTAAATTGCCCAAATTGAGTTTACCAGAATTCAGTGGAGACATGCTACAGTGGCAACAATTCATAGACCACTTTAACTCCAACATTGGTAACAGAAATCTGCCCGACGTCGATAAACTATTATATCTCAAATCCTCCTTGACGGGAGAAGCCAGGAAAGTGATAGAGGGCTTAGAGATTACCCACAAAAACTACGACATCGCTATGAACATACTAAAAGAAAGATATGGCAAGGAAAGTCAAATTATGCTCATTATGCTGCGTTGTATAAAGTTAAGCCAGCTGAACAGAATTCCACCGATTGTCGTCGAGTACTTACGAAATTGAGAGACATATGAGAGTTTTGCACTCTTTAGGAGAAGATACTAATAAAAATAATCTGCGGTTCATGATTGTAGAAAAATTCCCGGAAGAAATAGTTTATGAGATGAAGATGTCCTTGAAGACGGAATCTGTGGAAGAGATGAGAAAGCAATTAGAAATTATTATATGGGCAAGAGAAGAAGCAAATAGGATAAAGCAAGACAAAGAAGGAAGTTCACATTATACCGTTGAAACATTATTAGCAAAAGGAACTTGTGACAGGAATAAACCAAACAAACAGGAAACTAATACACCGTCAAAGGATTTAAAAAGAGATTTTAAAAGAAGATTCACTAATGGAAATAATAATAGTCGAAGGAAAGTACAGTCAAGTCAACCATATAATCGCACGCCAAATAAAAACGGAAATTCAGGAAACAGAGATTTTAGACAAGGGTATAAGAGAAAATTTGATAGATCAGAAACACGCCAGGGACCGCATAAAAAAAGGCGCAGGTATGAATGTGTCTTTTGTTCTGGATCACATCCAAGTGAGGAATGTAGAACGGTCAAGTCTGTAAAGGACCGAAGAGCCAAAGTAATAGGATGTTGTTACAATTGTCTAGGAAAGGGACATGTCAAATCCCAAATGTTTTAGGAAATGGATTTGCCCTTATTGTAAAATAGTTGGATCTCATCATAAAGCATTATGTTACAAATCGCCCTTTAACAAAATACTCAACATATTCCAACTAAAATTGTCTAAACACAATTTTTATCTGACAACTACAAATTATTCATTATTTTCTAGTGAAAAATGATTGTGTCACACAAAATACTTAGTTTATAAATATTTTATGTATTTTTTATAATAGAATTTCCATAACAAAATTGAACGTAATGAATAATGGCTCACCAACTTATTCACAACTCGGTGCGTTTTCATGCAACCAAACCTCAAGATGTAAAAGGTATACCGACAAGTACTCATGTAGATAATCAAATACTTCCTCAACAAGACCAGTCACAGTCTTACAAACAGCTACTGCAAAGGCCACGAATCTCGACAATACGGTCAATCCGATTGAAACTCGGGTAATCTTAGACGGGGGAAGTCAACGTACTTATGTTACGCAAGCCGTGGCTAAGAAGCTACGCTTACCCATTATATATCAGTATACGCAACCCACCGCACTTATATCGTAATGTACTATTATTAAATTTATTTTTATATTTATTTAGGGCTTGATTTTGGAAGAAGGGAAGATTATTTCTTTTTTCAAGCCTGACAACGTCTACTCCCCTCAAAATCTTATTAATGCAATTAACCCAATTAAAAATGGTTAATTTAATTGTAAACGTGAAAAAAGCATTCTGAATTGAGCATTTATGCAAAATACAACCCAAATACTCAAAATCGTATTTTTCCTGGAGGTCTTTTTTAATTTCTTTTGATAAATTATCCTTATGACCATTTACCTCCAGATACTCATTTGTTTTTTTGACAATTGTACCAAAATACCTGACTGAATACTCAGATGGGTAGGTCAATTTCCTTGTTTTAAGGTTTTTATACTCTTTATGAGTGATCCACTTGTGTGTTTCTTCATTTTCATTCTTCTTCTTCTTCTTCTTTAATTTAAGAGCTTTGCTCTTGTCGGTGGAGTAATCGCCAGCTTTCCCTGGATTCAGCCTTCTCTTTAACTTCTCTATACAACGTGACCCCAATCTTTTCTTTGATTTGGTCTATATAGGCTCTTCTAGGTCGACCTCTTCCTCTTTTCCCTTCAATCTTTCCTTCTAATATAGTTTTTAGTAGTACGTCGTGTCTTAATAAGTGTCCCAGCATCTTTCCTCTTCTGTTCTCAATTATCTTTAGTATATTCCTCTTTTCTTTGACTAGATTTAATACTTCTTCGTTAGTTTTTTTCTCTGTCCAGCTTATTCGTTCCATCCTTCGCCAACACCACATCTCGAATGCCTCGAGTCTTTCCCTGTCCCTCTGTGTCATTGTCCATGTTTCACAGCCGTATAACGCCACGCTCCAGACGTACACCTTTATTAGTTTTTTGCGGACGCGAGTTGATATTCTGGCTTTAAGTAGCTGCTTCTTACTGTTGAAAGCATTTTTTGCCATTGCTATCCTGGCCTTGATATCTGGGGTACATCTGGAGTCGTTGGTGATTATACTTCCTAGGTATTTAAAGCTCTTCACTTCTTCAATGATTATATTATTTAGGCTAATTGGTCTATTTCGATTTGGATGTTTGGCGGTCACCAGAATTTTTGTTTTATTAATGTTGATTTTTAAGCCATATTGTTTGAATATCCTGTCCATTTCGGTAATTAGTTCTTCTAGTTCTGTCTCGTTTTTAGCTATTGCAGCTATATCATCAGCAAATCTTATGAATTGGATGTTTTCCCCATTGAATTTAACCCCCCCTTTTCCTGAGTCTATGATCTGTTTGATTGCTGTTTCTATGAAAATGTTAAAAATGACTGGTGAAAGTGGGCATCCCTGTCGTACTCCTTGTTTTATCTTTGCTTGTCCTTCTTCTTGACCAATTTCTACTACTGTTTCTTGATGTTTGTACAATTCAAATATGATTTTTCTGTCCCTGTAGTCTATGCCTATATTTTTCAAAATTTCCATCATGCCTTCCCAGTTTACTTTATCAAAGGCTTTCTCCAGGTCTATAAACGCTATCATTTTCATTAGCCAGCATTAAATTTTTGCATTCTTTGCACTGGTGTTTTGAAAAAACTTTTCTAATGACCCACCCAGCTGTGTATGCTCTCGCATGAATGCTCATTCTTTCTTTCCGTGCCTCCAGAATGCTGTCCTCAATTGAATCACCACTCGAATTAACTACTTCTGGATTCAGTTCATCAATTTCATCATGTTTTTCTTTATTTTTTGAAGTTAATGATCTAAAAAGAGAATTTACACGCAGAAGTTGCTCACTGCAATCATCTTCACAGTTAAAAGATGCATGATGGAATTTAATAAATCCTGTGATCAATATCGATTTGAAAGTATTTGTAAAGAAGTGGCAATACGGCTTTACATGCCTGTAGTTGTAGGCTCTTACTTGGCCAAAAAAAAATTCAATAGCATCGGAATTCATATACCGTGGGCGCATTACTTTGATTCCTTTTCCTTTGAAAAATTGCCACAACCTCTGAAAGCTTTTAAGAGTGGTGATCCAATTTTTTATAGTCGGTACTATTTTTTCGTTTCCTTCACGATCAATAAACTTAAATCGATCAAGTCGTTGAAGGGCATTTGTCCAAAATGCGTGATGTTTGGACTTGTCGGTAACTGCTGACCTCAGTTCTTTTCCCTTTTTCTTACGGTTGAAGACACTGGCGCCATTTACGCTATCAAATAGATCGTCCAAGAAAGACACCACTTCCGCTGTATTCTTCAGAGTGTTGCTAACTGGTTTTCTATCAGCATAGTGAGCCGAAAATGAAAAATGAAACTGTAAATGATAAAACCATATAAAAAAATTTGTTGTCTGTAAAGTCGGCTTACGGACGATGCAATAGTTTAACGTGACTACGTCATAAACTACTCGCTTTGCTTCCTTCCTTATTTTTTGCATGCTAATTTTGTTTTGGCATTACTTACTAACAGGGATCACCTGAAGAATGTGATCAGAATGGATATGCCTTGCCTTACTGGCAGTGGCTTGGGAGACAGGGTGATACTTGCAATCTCCTATGTTAGTCTGGTATGACCCTGTCATTACCAATATTATTTCTCTGATTACCCCTTCTTTACTTACGCCAACCTACGCTTCTCTATTAATCTAAAACTTAATTTAATTTTTAGATGATGACGTCTCTGACACAGTGGATAATCAAACATTAGTGGACAAAGATTTGATTAGAGTTACTATTGTAAATATCTGCGATATGTACAATAACGACACATTCGCTGAAATCGAGGAAATTATAGAAGAGGATGATGAGGACGAAAATACAGTAGTGCTATTTATAACAAGTCAACTAAGAGAAACTCCGACTCGCCAGAAGAATTACGTGGAAAAGCCAGTAGAGGGGTATACGGATCAACAGTTTCAGTCCCATTTTAGGCTTCAATGGGCCACATATGAAGTCTTGGAGACTTTACTGGGTCGGAACTGAACACTGGTATTCCCAACGAAATACCAGCAAGAAAACAGTTGTTAGCGGTTTTGTGGCTTCTAGCTACACGACCATAACAATCAATATTCAACTGTGATATACTTAGAACTATGCCAGTGCTGAAGTTACACGACCATAACAATCAATATTCAACTGTGATATACTTAGTGTTACATACATTATTACAGCCTTTATCTATATTGTCTTTGGTTAAAAAAAAAAACATTCTTCATGGCAGCTCCAGTTTTATTTACTTCCTCTATGGCAGCTCCTACAAGCAATGCCCGTGCTAAAGACGTCTTTTATTTTCAAGCACCTTTCCTGTTCCTAAACATCACCTATGTAACACACCATACCTGCATTCCCGACTTCAAGGGCGAGGAAATCGATATTGCTATCGATGAATGCAAGAAAGCAGTGAGAACAACAACATCCACATCGACCACATCCATCTCAGCCACCACACACAGGTCCAACTGCTATCACCTCTCCCAATACACTACCAGACATACAATCATCGAATCCACTTGGAATAGAATCAAACAGCTATTTAGTGATTTCAAATGATGGTTCAATAAAAGAAGTTACCTACTGGTAATTTATCGGATTCACTAGCAGATTCACAGGAAATATTATGCCCTGATGTGTCTGCATCAGGGCATAATATTTCGTTTTGTAATATCTCAAAATGTATCTAAATTAGAACAAAAACAAGCAATCGCGCCACAGGAAATAATGATGTTGCGCAGTACGGAAAAACGCTCGCAAACAGAAGAACTAACAACCAGGTGAACAAAACGACTAAAAAACAGTTCTAGAGTCAAGCGAAGTCTCCAAAACTCAAGAAGAATTACCTGCCGCTACAATAGGGTCAAATCTGGAGCTGCGTAATTTGCCTGAGAATTTGGATTTGCAACCTTTTAAAATTTAATAATTGAATTACAATTGTATAAATATTGTTCAATTATAAAAATAGAGGAATGTTTATTTAATAAAAAGAAGTAATAATTTAATACCTACCTATTCACAACTGTGATTGTAATTATAGTACGGCAGTTAGTTGAAAAAGCTTGCAAACTGGTACGTACACCACCTTTACCACGTATAAACTTTTACATTATTATTGTTTTCTCTCTAATACGCATTTATCATTAGTAGAATGACTGGTTTCACACACCAATTTGATTTTGCTTATTTCTCATTGGACCTTGTAATTTGGGAGTTTAAAATGTAGTTCACATCTGGTTCACACCCTAAATCAACTAATTACAGGAAAATCTGGGTAAAATAATTGCAGTTTTATGAGATATTCACAATTGGGTACTTGACTGGGTAGCTTAAAAAATTCAAAACGTTTATACTTAAAACTAATGGCTAAAATTATTGTGGATTTCATTCATCATTAAAAAAAAAAATGCACATTTGGATTTTAACAATCGAATTAAAAGTATATAAGTTATTGATTTGATTAGTCAGTATTTACTAAAATGTGACGTCATAATTTACAATTTTCATACAAAAAAGCGTTTTTGACATTTCATAAAAAGTTGCTGATTTGACTAGTTGGAAAGTAGCCAATTCACATGGATAGCGTGGGTGCATTAGTCTGAGTTTATTGGGCTCCGTACCTGTCAGGAGTGGTTAATTGTTATCTTATTATCATCTAAAAAAATAATATGTACCCTTGGTGTGACTATACTAAATTTTTGGGAAATAGATTGTAGGTTGAGCGATTCGCTGAGCTCCTGTACTGGGTCGGTCTTTGACCATTTTCATAGTACGTTAGTTAACAATCAGGGCGTCAAGTAAAATCTTTAATTTGAACCTGTATTGAATCAAATACATTCTTTCAGGAGTCTTTTCTGAAGGGGGAGTCATTCTGGAGTGGAAAACAAGGCGGTACCCATCTGGACGGTTAACTGCTTTTATGGTATGGATTTAGGTGATTTACTACTCTCTTGTTAAACTGTCCTCTACCTTCTACTAGTATACTGAACTGAGCACTTATACTTACACTTTTTCACACACTTAGTCATGTAAGCACAAATACTAACACTTAGGCAAATAATTAAGGATAATTAATAAGTAAGGGTAATTTCTTACTTTCTTGAAATCTTAAATTAAGGTATTTTTTCTACAAACTATAAAAGTATCATTACTGTGTAACCTCATGGAAGGGCGAAGCATTCCCACTACAAGTATTGTATAATTACTTAATGGGAAGCCCCGATAATTTATGCGTTGTTGTACTTTTTTGCAATAAAGATATTTTTATTTATTTATTTATCTGCTGGATGCCTCAAGTCTGCAGTTGAGTGGTGTTTGTTATGCTTCAGCTAATGCATGGTAGTACTTTCTTACCAAGAGTCAAAGGACAGTTCAAGTATGTTAAAATCTGTTATTTTGATTTGTACCCTGGTGAGATTTGAGATACCGGCGACACCCGACAGTGATGTTAAGGGCTTACTTGCATATTTAAGGCGTTTCTTCGGAGCTGATGGTTCACCTGATCTTGTACATTTGAAAGTTGTGTATACATATGAAATATCTAGAAGTTGGTCCCGGTGGGCGATTGCAGCAAGTTGGTCGGAGATTGCAGCAAGATGGTACGTATAGTTTATGTAGCTCCATGTGGCCCAAAATATCATAACTACTAACAACAAGTGGTTCTTAATGTTGATCCTAATGTTTTAAAAAAAATATTGTATCTATACTTATTTAGATAGATCGATAGAAAATATTATTTAAATTCTAATTCTGCCCTTCTTTTCAGATGCACAAGCAAGCCGGACAGCCATTGGTAAGACATATTTGGGTACAGTAGAATTCGTTTATAACGACTCTGCTTACAACGACCATGTCGTAGGAAATTCAGAGGGAAAAAGGTACCTTTAACTAAACACACGATCACACTCATAGCCCCCATTAGGATTCCCTGTATTGGAGTGCCATGGACATACACAGAAACAACCACAAAGAACGCCCAGACCCAGAAACAGACATTTAAGGCCACCTTCTTCCAGTGCTCCCTGTCTTTGTCTTTTTCTTTATGTATGAGGAGTACAGAAAATAACCACACTTTCGCCCGCTTTTACGTTTTTATTTTATATAGAAAAAAATAAGTGCCAAATTATAAATCTACCCGTTAATATTCCTGTCAAACCTGATTAGTAAATAAACTGTTAAATTTTCATAAAAATTGCATTCACCCAAGTCTCATAAAACTCAAAATACTCTCAAAATCGATGTTACTTCTGATTTTATTTTTATCGAGTCAAATGTTAAATATTGTGTTTTTGTTCATAAAAGTTACTAGATCAAACGTTTATTTGTACTATATATTTTTTTAGGATTTTAAATATGATGATTTCTATGAAAACAACACGATTAAAAAACATAAATTTCGGAGAAGGGGCCCTTAAATTCATCATTCAAATGTCTGCTCGTAGCACGCAGATACACTGCGAAATTGGCTTTGGGGCCGTCAATGTAAAATGTTTTATTTTTGGGTTCGATACCGATGTATCTAGTTTTTATGCAAAGTGCACTTTTAATGCAAACTGACCACGAAAAACAGCGGCAATTTCAAAAAATCAGCATCTGACAACATTGACTATACACTTATTAAACCAAGTTGATACTTAGAATGTTTTGTATTATTTTTGTAAAATATTTTGCTTTATGATGACTATACCTATGCATGGTTATATGTACTGATATATGTGTTACTGACAATGTGTATAATACAGGCATTATATACAATGCCTAGGCTATGTATAGAATTCCTAAAACGTCCAGGCAATAAAAAGTGCACACAAGAAAAATACACATAATCAAATGCATAATCATCAAGAATTTAGAAGGATAAATCAAACAAACGGTTATGAAAATAAGTTTTTTAATAATGGAGAATGTTACTAGGTTGGAAAAATTACATGAAACTGTTACAGTAAGGCCGTTTAACACATTATCTTAATCTTAAGAGTCATAGCTCAAATCTGAATCCAAGTACTCCACATCTGAAAATGTTAGTTCAGCATCACTGCTTTCTTCGCTGCTATCATTTCCAACATTGATTATAAACCTTTCAAGCTCATTTTTGCCTATACGATCCCTCAATTTATGTTGATTTTCAACATTGATGACATGATCTGTGTATTTTTTCCAGTCGGCAGCAGTGATGGACAGAAAACATTCTTTGATTAAATTCTGCATTTCTTCCCCTGGTCTCCCTATATTTTTGCTTGCTACTTTTCTCTTTGCCTGACTCACAGTGTTGCGAATGCCCTCAAAATCGGACATGACTAAGTTAATGCCATAGGTCGATAGTGTCTTGTGTTCCAAACTTACGGGCATACTTCATGTGTGCTCGTTCTGCTTAGTTTTCGAGAGAAATAATGTCAAAGATGGGCGTTTTTTCATGCCATCAAAACGTAAACTTGCTTTATCACGCGAATTGCGAGGCGTTGTAAACATGTTATATACTTCATTTGATAGACAAGTCAGACACGCATATTTTGTATTTTATTGCATTTCTATAACTTATTCAGTTTCAGAGATATTAAATGTTTATCAATTTTCAGACTTTATTTTTTTTTATCAAAAGTACGTAGTTGGTCCCAAAGTTCTGTCACTGGCACATTATTTTCCAATTTCGAAGACGATTTAAAAAAAGTTTAATTGCATTCCATTTTTGAATGTTTGTCAATTATTAAAAAACAAAAAGTTATCATTTGCCGCGATTTTTCACGATGGAGTGGACCGTGAAAGAAAACCGAATAGCAGTTTTAGCGTTGCACCGCTGCGGGCACTCGCCGAATACCATTTTCAAGTTGCTCAAAAATATAAAAATATCGCTTAGGTTTGTGTATCGTACTATAAATAGGTACAATGAAGTCTCAAGTGTTGAGGACAAGAAAAGAACTGGCCGGCCACGCTCCGCAAGGACACCAGCAGTGATCAAAGCAATCAAGGCGCGCATACGAAGGAATCCTGTCCGAAAACAGAAGCTGATGGCATTGCAGATGGGGGTCAGTAGAAAAACTGTCAAAAAGGTGTTAAACGAAGACCTTAAGTTGCGAGCTTACAAAAAAAAGAGTGGACACCTACTTAATGCCCGTCTAAAAGCAATAAGACTCAAAAGGTCCCGGGTGTTGTTGAAACGGTACGCGAAAAACCGACATCGTGATATACTCTTTACGGACGAAAAAATTTTCGATATAGAAGAAAAGTACAATAAACAGAATGATAGAGTGTATGCTGGGAGCTCTGAAGAAGCAGCAAAAAGGGTTCCGCGGGTGCAACATGGGCATCATCCATCTTCAGTGATGGTCTGGTTAGGAGTCTCCTACTACGGACCAACTGAGGTTCATTTTTGCGAAAAAGGGGTCAAAACCAGTGCAAAAGTGTACCAAGAGACGGTTTTGGATCAGCATGTCAAAGACCTGCCCAACACGTTATTTTCAGGACATCAACTTTGTGTTCCAGCAAGATTCTGCACCTGCACATAAAGCCAAGACCACTCAAGCCTGGTTCGAGCGTCAAAACATCGACTTCATAAGACATGAAGATTGGCCTTCCTCCAGTCCGGACCTTAATCCTCTGGACTATAAAATTTGGCAAGTCTTAGAGAGGAAAGTGTGTGCTAAGCCCCATAAAAATTTGGACAGTCTAAAGTCAGCTATAATAAAAGCAGTCGCTGAAATAGACATGAATATGGTGCGTGCTGCGATAGACGACTGGCCGCGGCGACTAAAGGCCTGTATTAAAAATAAGGGCGGTCATTTTGAATAATTTTAAATTAATATAATTCCTTATTAAATGCTCTTTCATATAATATATCATTTATAAAAAACGGATTGGTACTTTTCTTTTTATCACTATTTTCATATATGACAGAACTTTGGGACCGACTACGTATATTAAAGCCGCAGTTGTATTTTATCCCAAAAAAAACTTTGTTGTATCTTTTCTATGCAGTATTTTTATCGGTTGGAAAATGAACGTAGTATCGGAGTTATAAGCTTGAATTATTTTCTTCATTATCACCTGTTCGAAAATTAAGAGCAAAGTGTTGTATGTCGTTGCTCTTATCAAAAAATCAGGCGTTGACGGTATATTTAAGTTTCATAATAAAAGTATCAGGGACTTTCGGCTATGTCGCTGGCCCATACAAAATCGATCAAAACTTTTTTAAGTTCCGAACCCTTCATTCGACACTACATGGATTGAAGTTGAAAATTTTACAAGTCCAGCCGCCATACAAATCGCACTCAAAAATTCGGCTATGTCGATGGCCCATACAAAATCGATCAAAATTTTTCCAAGTCCTGGGACCCCTTTTGCGACATCCTAACCCGTGTTGGGTGAAAAAGAATGCGATTGTGAATGATGATTCTGAATGATGCTGTACGTAGATAGCTGCAGTCAGCCTTTCACTAAATACACTTTTATAATCTATTTCTTCTTATGTGAGGGGTATAGAAGCAAAGGCGCCTCAGTCCAAGTTATTAAAATTTTGAGAAATAGGAAGAAGGCATAACTCCCTTTCCGACTTTTAGTTTTTCTAGAAACTCTAACAGTCAGCTTGTGTATGGTTGCCAGTTCACGTATAACTCAAAAAACTAATGATACTGTGTAAATTTAATTTAAATCTTAATTTTGTCTGATGGACAATGGTGAGTTTGCATCTTACCGATGGACAGTGTCTATTTTGCTATTTAGTTTGCCGGACAGTGTCATATTTGCACCTAATAAGTCGGCCATTAGAAATTGGCATTAGGGTAATCTAACACACTATAGGACAGTACTAGAAAAAAATTATAAACGTAGGTATTATTTTTAGTAAGTATGTAGTTTTATTATTTATAATTTTGGTCTCACCCGGCCGTGGTACTAAGTCGTACGCATTTCCAGGCAGCAAGGTGGTATTTTTTAATAAAAATGATGATGCACTGTTGTACTTAAAAACGTTTTTGTTCTTGTCTGAAGATTGGAGACTTTACCCTACTAACAAAACTATCACTCTAGCATGGAAAACTACAAAACTTTGTCTCACCTTTCCGTCTTTTCTTTGGCCCTTTTCCATTCTTCCGGGTGTCGCCCACGTTTTCTGGCATCTTTTGAAAACACAGGTGCAATATTTTCCTCCATTTTCACCCAGTATTATTTAAAAACAGAAACAACCACGAGCACAACCTGCTTTCAAATGCAACGAAAACGCCATCTTGATGTCACCGAAATGCAGGGTCCTGATTGGCCAATATGGACAGTGTCATGGTTGCTTCTACATTTTCAGGGACAGTGGCGTATTTGCATCCAAGCCCGACTTTTGATCACGATTTTCCACGAAATTATACGTTTTTGCTGCAGACATTCATTGAAAAATGTTTCCATAAACAAATCTGCAAATTTTGCCATACTTAACACAAAAAAGTTAATAAGTGGACTGAGGCGCCTTTGCTTCTATACCCCTCATGTAATCTAATCCTAACAATATTGCTTCCAGGATACAACTTCTTGCCATCATCAGACAGCCAGACCAGTCCTCAACCCGAGATGGCTAATTCTGCCGAGTGACCCATATCAAAAAGACCAGCTACCACTACTACTGTGCTTATTGTGTGTGACAACTGTGGCTCATACACCCTGATGTGGATATGGAAAATAGTTCATTGGATCAGCTCTGTATTTTTTGTTTATTTCATTGTGTACACAGAAACAAAAGAGAAATTAATATAAAAAAATAAGTTTTATTTTCCTTAGTATCAAATGCTAGGTTAGAATAGCATCACCCTTGCAAAAGCAGGTGATTTGAAACAGATTTGAGAGGCAACAGTGGCGGATTATAACTAAATTGCAAGAAAATATACGGCAGAATATTTTGTGATAAAGTGATTTGTATGCAAAAATAGTCGGCATATTACAATGACTGGCGGAAATGAAAATGGCGGCGGTCACGCTGCGAACGGAGGTTCACAATTGCCTCATGTGTCACGATTTTTCCACTCGGAATTGACGACCGATACGGCCGCACCCTGAGAGGATATATCGCATCATACCTTAGCAGAAGCTACTTCACCAACGACAATGTCAACAACTATGTCCTCACAGGTGAATGGAATTCCTACTGACTTCGTTCGAATCGAGAAATTTGATGGCGCTGCGACATACTTTTCCTGGAAATTTCAAAAAAGATGCCATTATATGCTTTCCCCCAATACACGGGATACATTCCTGCAAAGAGTCATTTTTACCATCGCAAAAATTTATACCTTCAGCAGAACTCCGTAACTTGAGTAAGCCATCTAAGCTCAAATGACCAAGTCGCCTATGCCACATCTCTAGTGACAAATCAGAAGCAACCAGAGCATTCGATGAATCCAGCTTCCCAACATCCTTGCTAACCTGTGGAACAGACTGATAAGGAACACAGTTAAGGCGATATACGCCATCTGTTGACTCAGCACTACACAAAAAAATGTTATCCCTATATATTTCACAAGAATTATTATAAAAAATTACCTTGTAACCTTTAGACGCTAGTGCAAAGATAGAAATCAGGTTTACTGATAGCTTCGGAACATAGAAACAGTTATTCAACTGTATATTATTATTATATTATTAACTTTTAGTTGCACATTTCCTTGTCCCATACTTTCAATAGTTTCATTATTTGGTATGGTTATTAAACCACGTACATTTTTATCTCAAACCTGAAAAGAACACTCTTTGTTGCACATATGCTTATTACATCCGCTGTCTAGCAAATAATCATCATGCGAATAAGCCATAAAAGCTGATGCGAGGAAAGTCTTCGGAGGAGCAGCTTCACCACGACGACGCTTATCATTTTTCACTTCTTATGTCCGACCTTATTGCAGTAGATACAAATAATCTTCCTGTTACTATGGTTGGCAACAAACACGCTGTCACTGTTGTGATTCATTGAGCCATTGGTGTGTTTCCTCGATTCCTCCTGCAGCAAACGAGCCCGAACTACTTCTGATGTCAAGGTTCCAGTGAGATTTGCAGTTTCTAAACCGCTCACTAAAGCATCAAATTCTGATGGCAGGCCGCTGAGCAGTAACTCGGCGATTTCCTTATCATCAATATTGCGACCTATGTCGGCAAGTTGATATGCTATTGTCAAAACCCCATCAATGTAGTCTGACATCGAATTATATTGTATATAACTGGCCTGATGTAGTATGCGTAGAAGCAGAACGCGTCGATATAAATCTTTGTTTTCAAAAGTGTCTTGTAATTTGGTCCAGGCCTCCTTGGCCGTTTTACTATGCGGCTTGACAGCTAGGCAATAATAAGTCCTCCTTTGCAGGAGTTTACACGTTTTCTAAAGTTTGCACAACTGTAACTCATATTAATAAAACTATTTTTAATCCGTTACAATTAGTTTTATTAATAGGAGTATATTTGTTTGGATCGTGGACGCTCTGCCTACCCCATAACGGATAAAGGCGTGAATTATGTATGTATGTATGTACTTTTTACTGGAATAAATTCGAAGAAATCATCTACTCGTTTTGCTGCTGTCACCTCAACCGAATATCAAGATTATTCATCCTGTTTATTTGTTTCAGAGCGGAGAGACAAAATAAGGATTAAGGAGGGAAGTACTCTAAATCGGGCTAAACACGGTCCGGCATTTGACTTTGTTAGTATAGTTAATAGTTGAATTTTCAATAAATCTATATATGGTTAGCTTCTCTAAAATATGGAGAACAACTAGATTCATAGATATAATCTAAAAATACTATGATTACACCAGGAAATCATCAGAAATATCATGAAAAACTGGCGTCTCAATGCCGAATTTGAACAACTGTGACATTTCTATGAGCTTAGAAACAGCAAATGTTATATCGAAATCACCGTATAATTATGAAGAACATCATAATCAACTCTGTTTTTCAATACTTTTTGTATACATTGAGATATATGCAAAAATATATGAAATCGGCTTGAAACAGCCCCATGCTAGAAAAGGACAGAGCGCGCATTCTGTCATTGGTTTGAAAGGGACAGTTGCCGCGAGCACATAGACCCTTAAGGACCAATGTGCTGGTGGCAACTGTCCCTTTCAAACCATGTTCTTTATAATTGTACGGTGAATACTATATAACATTTGCTGTTTGTAAGTAAATAATTAAATAAATTAAGTTGTGTTCGAACAGAATCGGCACCAATATTGTAAACACCCCATGTTATTTATATTGTAAATGATGATAATGATGGTACATTCATCTTAGATTGTAATAATTTCTTTGATTAAAAATGTTTTTTTTTTTAAATATATAATTGTTTTATTAATTGTTTTAACAAAGAAGCAGCAAATTTGCTTTGCCATTATTGCATATTATTTGCTATGCTATTGCATGTTATAGTTTGCTATGGCAATGTTGCATATATTTTGCAAAAACAAACAACATGCAAACTTGTTAGTTTGAAACTAGGAAGTTTGATTCAAACTTGCCGCAAGTGTATTCACTTGCTATGGCAAACTTGCCACAAGTGTTCACTTTTGTTATGTCAAACTTGCTGCATGTCAGATGCAAGTTTAAATTGCTGTCAGATGCAAGTTTAAATTGCTATTTTTTTCTTTACCTGCGTACCTTAGCCGCGTTGCGAGTTGTAACTTGTATTAGAAATCGGTCCTTGTTTTTTTATTTATTTTTATGGTGGTTGGGTAATATTTCATTCCAAAAGATTTACAACTGGATAGTCCGAAAATAATCTTCCCACGTTATTTTGCTGTGTAGTATCTTCCCACGCTTTTTTTTTTTTTAGTACAAAAGATTTGGTTCTGCTTATGAAATATTTGCATTGGTTGCCACCCACCTATATTATATTGCTTGTGGTCTTTGTACAGATTATTTTTTGTGTTTGCCCCTTATTTTTGGAAATGCGTATTAACTTGAATTTATATCGCCATTGTAGACAATAGTAATTTATTACTTTTTTTCCATCCCTATGCTTAGCAGGTGGTTATAGCAAGTCATGTTTGATATCAACTCGTATAAAAGGTCGCCATTGTGAACAATAGTCATTTATTATTTTTTGCCATCCCCTAAGCTTAGCAGGTGGTGCCCCGCTGTTAATTAAACATATAGCAGGTTCTAACATGTTTGATTTCAACTCGTATAAAAGGTAGGTTTGACAGCGTTAGACTCACAGTTTACGTTACAAAGGCGCTTTGATTTCATCGACTATACGTTTTTTGTTAAGTGAATACATTTGAATTTATTTACAAGTGTTGTGCTGAATCTTTCAACATGCAGGTATGTAATAACTAATAAAAACTCTACTATTATCCTTTATGTGTACCTATCTAATTGTGTATTATGATATTTTATACTTACAGCTTAATCATACTTGTTTCAGCATACAACTGGTAATCCAGACGACTATACATTAAAGCATTATTACTATCCGATCGATGTTAGCGATGAAGAGATAAGTGATAAAAGTAAAATTGGACTTAAAAGAAAAAACAAGGATAGCGATAGTCCTAATAGTATTGATGCTTTCTTTGAAAAGCCCAAGAAAAAGAAAAAGATTTCAACTTTCTCCTCGTGTGTGGGCCAAACAACCAACGATGGAATGTCATACATTTCTTCAAACGAAGATGATTCTTCACACGCTACGCATTTCATAAAAGTAGAAATTTATGATATGGCCAAAATTCCCAAGGACACCCCTCCGAACGATTATTGGAAATACGCAAATGTGCGTGTCAAATATTGTGTCCATTCAGAAGAAGATAAACATTATCATCAAACGCGAGAAATTGTGTATAATATAACGAAGCAAATCGCTACAAAGGACAATTGCAAAAAGTTCTTTGTTGAATATAAAAAGTAACACACAAAAAAATCACGCTCTGTACCTGCCCAACCGTTAACCCAAACCATCCCCACTCAACTAAACTGAATTTCTTCGCATAAATACCTCGAATGGTCACAAACCATTTGTAAACAAGAACATGGATTCACCTGCGCGTCACCTGGCCTCACTGGAGGAAACTCTGGTTCGAGCAACAGTTGCCGCAGAGGAAGTCCAGTTGGATCAAGAGTTAAGCGAGATAGCATCACTCGTTGAACAAACGATGTAAGTTTATTTTTATAAACATATCATTTTTTTTATTCATGAAATATCGAATAGAATTAGGGAAGGGGTGGGAACTATTTAAGCTTTCATCTCAATTTTCAAAAACCATTTTACTTTGATTTTGTATTGGGGTAGGAGTGTTCAAAATGTTTCACGATACGATTTTGTCACTTACAAAAGAAGATATAAAAATTATTCCCAAGTCTATTATTATAAATAAATTTCATAAATGCATCCGATTGTGGTTTATTTCCAACAAACTACCGGATTGTTTATTGAATGATCCAGATGTAATCCCTTTTTATAAACCATGTGACACACATTATAATTTTTCTAATTGTGGTGATGTGGTAGATGGGGTTATTCGTTTAAAAGCATATTGTATTTATTGTAACTAAATAATGGTAAGCAGTACTTACCTTTGGTTTTACTCAAAATAAGATTTACAATAATTCGTTTGTATTTATAATTTAATTCATACAAAAATATTATTTCTCAACTAACTGTGTGTTTTGTTTTATTTAGCCAAACTGGAGCTGGTGTGAAAAGAACAGCTACCGATGATCTTCCTAACGTACCAGCCAAGCAGCGTTGTTCACAAAAGCCTTCTACATCACAAGAACCTTCAACGTCACAGCAAGATTATACTGCTTCAGACGTCTATAGTTATACTAATGATGAATATAATTTAAGAGAAATATGCTGGCAGGATTTTAATTTTCTATCATGTACATCATACGAGTATGATGAATGTGAAAGTGATAGTGACAGTGACGACATTGTAACATATTCCATTACGACTAGTGTATATAGTCCTCAATATTATTATGTTGAATAAAAAGAATAACCATATTTTTTTGTTTTATTTTGTATTATACATAAATAAAAATATATAGTGGAAGGTACATTTAAATAAAAGTTAAAAATAAATTATCAAATCATTTTATTCTTATTTTTAATACATTTGTGATAACAATTACTTACAAGAAAGATTTAAACATATCGTTTAGTAAAATATCATTGATTGAGGTTTTTTCAGTAAACATTTTAACAAAATCTTTTAAACATATGCCTCTATACCTTAAAAATAAATACATTAGACAATATTCTCCACAAAAAGATGAAAACATATTTTGTATGATCTTACTATTATAGCTCCATCTATAAGCATTTCGTTTTAAAAAAGTTAAATGATACCCTTCCGGTTTGCGACCAAAAGTATCGAAATATTCTGCAATACCACTCTCCGATATAAAAATTGCTATCCAATGTGATCCTGACTTTGTGTCGGGGTCTAAGTTACTTATCAAATAAATTGGGGTACTCATATGAATTGGTAATCTATTAGCAGCAAATACATTGTATTCCAATAAAGGATGAATTTTTCGCATATAAGTTTGTACTTCATGTGTATCCATTTTATAAGAAATGTCTACATACTTGCACTGATTACCGGAGAATGGAGAATTTACAATAGTAATTTATTATTTATGTTTTATATAAAACTTTTTCTAACTATTATAATCAATGCTAATGTCACGGTTTTTATTAATTTCTATAACATTATCGAACTCAGCAAAAACTATACAATTTACTGTTGTCGCTAGAGCACTATCAAATCGAACTTCCATCCTGACGCTACCATGTTTGATTAAATTCCAGTGTGTTAATGAATTAGCACACAAATCAGGGGTCATGTCAAAAGCCATTAAACAGTATCCACCTGAGTAATCATCCATACATAAATAATTACCTTCATTCGCAAAATGAATGCCGGTACCAGAATACAATGTGTTGTATGCGCTTACAATCATATTATTCGGAAAAGATGGTTGTAATGTACATGGCGGAATTTGTTGACCGTCGACATATAAACTAAACATATTCATATTATGATGTACAAAATTAAATGGATTTTTATTTAGAGATCCATTGAATGCAGTATTATCTACGAATCCAATCACACATCTTTTAGGTATTTGCCCAAGAAATATATTATCGAGAGTTTTTCCTTGCACCCCCGCTGGAATAGTTAACACTTTGACTTCCGCGCGAGTGATAGGATATTTTGCAGTAGTAGTAGCTAAAACTTTTTGATGAGCAAGTAGAACGGATGGATTAATTCTAGCTTTACGCATTAAGATAGATGCACTAGTAATATCAACTTTAAATTTTGAATCCAGATTGGAACATAAGAGATTGAAAGTTTCTTTTGTACGTACTAATTTTATGCGCATTTCTACACCGTTAATCAAAAATTTTTCTTGGCTGAATATGTCACCATGCAAATGTCCCATCATTTCCACTTCCTTGTTGTGTGTTAAGCTATGTCTCAAATTAAATCCTACGTTAGTATTGTCACATGTATCCATTTGATGAGGTGTATCGTCATACCATAATCCACAAGTGAGATGAGACTTTTTAGCTCCCCTGTCATAATTAAGTAAAGTTTCGATGTATGCTCGATATGCGTAGGTGTTATTGGGAGGTGAGATGAGCTTTTGATTTAAATATATATCTAACTGACTGAAAAGGGAATGTAGCCAATTGTTTACTGGTGCAACTTTAACAGTCTCAGGAATTGGTGTGCCGTCACGATTAACAATTTTTGCTTTCACAATGAGCATTGTGTGCGATAAGTCGATATAATCATCTCCAGAGCCAGGTATTAAAAATTCAATAGGTCCATCGTCGGTTAATGATGACACTGGGCTATAGTTGATCCACTGTCCGCTCTCTATGCTGGTTTGTGTTGATGGGAGGGCGAACAAATCTAATTCTGATTTCACACATTCACAAGAGTTGTTATGTAAGAACGACATGATTTTTAAGATGTAAATATATCGTTATTTGTTTTTTTCGTGGCACCTCTTCGCTTCGGTGGTTTCTTACGAATAGATACCTTTTTTGACTGTCTTCGAGTTTTATACCCAGATCCAAACATGGAATCAATTTTATTATCCGCTCTTCGTTTTAAGTTTGCACTCACATTTTTAAGCTGTGTTTTGACAGATTCATCCAGTGGGCGAGCATTAAGCACATCAGTCAACAACCCTTTACCTGCATTTAAGGCTTCGGAACCAATTGCTTTCGCCCCACTTTTTAAAAGAGGAAACACAGATCTGAATAAACCACCAAGAAAACTACCAATACCATGCCCCCTCTGATGAGGAACGCCTCTATATACAATGCCTACTCCAGTCCCAGCCTGATGTGAATAGTAATGGTGGTAAGGACATATTTGGTTTTGATTATTAATCATTTTATTCGCTTAAAATGTAGTTTAACACATGCAGTTCCGAACTGGAATGGTACTCTATCACCAACACTAGTTCTTATATCTATTTCAATGACATCAAACTCTCTACGCATTACTGGTAAGTAGTGCGCTGGTGAAAAAATATTCATTTTAAATGCACCATATGTATATTTCATGGGGTCTAGTGTTGCAACTCTTAATAATGATGTCATGACATCTCCCACTATCTGCGGTTGCACTATGTCTGAATATATAAAAATTTGAGATGGTAGCCCTAAATTCAGGTTCACTGGGTATTTACCTGATTTATGAACAGCGATATTTGTATTAGGTTCAAATCCCAGCTGTAAACATAGCTTAGGTGCGAGATTCATAACCAATATATCATCTGAAGTAGATACTGTGACAAGCTTTGATACTTCATTGTATTCAAAAGTGACTTTTCCTTTTAACAGCTTATTTTCATTAAAAGACTGAAACAAATAACGATATATTTACATCTTAAAAATCATGTCGTTCTTACATAACAACTCTTGTGAATGTGTGAAATCAGAATTAGATTTGTTCGCCCTCCCATCAACACAAACCAGCATAGAGAGCGGACAGTGGATCAACTATAGCCCAGTGTCATCATTAACCGACGATGGACCTATTGAATTTTTAATACCTGGCTCTGGAGATGATTATATCGACTTATCGCACACAATGCTCATTGTGAAAGCAAAAATTGTTAATCGTGACGGCACACCAATTCCTGAGACTGTTAAAGTTGCACCAGTAAACAATTGGCTACATTCCCTTTTCAGTCAGTTAGATATATATTTAAATCAAAAGCTCATCTCACCTCCCAATAACACCTACGCATATCGAGCATACATCGAAACTTTACTTAATTATGACAGGGGAGCTAAAAAGTCTCATCTCACTTGTGGATTATGGTATGACGATACACCTCATCAAATGGATACATGTGACAATACTAACGTAGGATTTAATTTGAGACATAGCTTAACACACAACAAGGAAGTGGAAATGATGGGACATTTGCATGGTGACATATTCAGCCAAGAAAAATTTTTGATTAACGGTGTAGAAATGCGCATAAAATTAGTACGTACAAAAGAAACTTTCAATCTCTTATGTTCCAATCTGGATTCAAAATTTAAAGTTGATATTACTAGTGCATCTATCTTAATGCGTAAAGCTAGAATTAATCCATCCGTTCTACTTGCTCATCAAAAAGTTTTAGCTACTACTACTGCAAAATATCCTATCACTCGCGCGGAAGTCAAAGTGTTAACTATTCCAGCGGGGGTGCAAGGAAAAACTCTCGATAATATATTTCTTGGGCAAATACCTAAAAGATGTGTGATTGGATTCGTAGATAATACTGCATTCAATGGATCTCTAAATAAAAATCCATTTAATTTTGTACATCATAATATGAATATGTTTAGTTTATATGTCGACGGTCAACAAATTCCGCCATGTACATTACAACCATCTTTTCCGAATAATATGATTGTAAGCGCATACAACACATTGTATTCTGGTACCGGCATTCATTTTGCGAATGAAGGTAATTATTTATGTATGGATGATTACTCAGGTGGATACTGTTTAATGGCTTTTGACATGACCCCTGATTTGTGTGCTAATTCATTAACACACTGGAATTTAATCAAACATGGTAGCGTCAGGATGGAAGTTCGATTTGATAGTGCTCTAGCGACAACAGTAAATTGTATAGTTTTTGCTGAGTTCGATAATGTTATAGAAATTAATAAAAACCGTGACATTAGCATTGATTATAATAGTTAGAAAAAGTTTTATATAAAACATAAATAATAAATTACTATTGTAAATTCTCCATTCTCCGGTAATCAGTGCAAGTATGTAGACATTTCTTATAAAATGGATACACATGAAGTACAAACTTATATGCGAAAAATTCATCCTTTATTGGAATACAATGTATTTGCTGCTAATAGATTACCAATTCATATGAGTACCCCAATTTATTTGATAAGTAACTTAGACCCCGACACAAAGTCAGGATCACATTGGATAGCAATTTTTATATCGGAGAGTGGTATTGCAGAATATTTCGATACTTTTGGTCGCAAACCGGAAGGGTATCATTTAACTTTTTTAAAACGAAATGCTTATAGATGGAGCTATAATAGTAAGATCATACAAAATATGTTTTCATCTTTTTGTGGAGAATATTGTCTAATGTATTTATTTTTAAGGTATAGAGGCATATGTTTAAAAGATTTTGTTAAAATGTTTACTGAAAAAACCTCAATCAATGATATTTTACTAAACGATATGTTTAAATCTTTCTTGTAAGTAATTGTTATCACAAATGTATTAAAAATAAGAATAAAATGATTTGATAATTTATTTTTAACTTTTATTTAAATGTACCTTCCACTATATATTTTTATTTATGTATAATACAAAATAAAACAAAAAAATATGGTTATTCTTTTTATTCAACATAATAATATTGAGGACTATATACACTAGTCGTAATGGAATATGTTACAATGTCGTCACTGTCACTATCACTTTCACATTCATCATACTCGTATGATGTACATGATAGAAAATTAAAATCCTGCCAGCATATTTCTCTTAAATTATATTCATCATTAGTATAACTATAGACGTCTGAAGCAGTATAATCTTGCTGTGACGTTGAAGGTTCTTGTGATGTAGAAGGCTTTTGTGAACAACGCTGCTTGGCTGGTACGTTAGGAAGATCATCGGTAGCTGTTCTTTTCACACCAGCTCCAGTTTGGCTAAATAAAACAAAACACACAGTTAGTTGAGAAATAATATTTTTGTATGAATTAAATTATAAATACAAACGAATTATTGTAAATCTTATTTTGAGTAAAACCAAAGGTAAGTACTGCTTACCATTATTTAGTTACAATAAATACAATATGCTTTTAAACGAATAACCCCATCTACCACATCACCACAATTAGAAAAATTATAATGTGTGTCACATGGTTTATAAAAAGGGATTACATCTGGATCATTCAATAAACAATCCGGTAGTTTGTTGGAAATAAACCACAATCGGATGCATTTATGAAATTTATTTATAATAATAGACTTGGGAATAATTTTTATATCTTCTTTTGTAAGTGACAAAATCGTATCGTGAAACATTTTGAACACTCCTACCCCAATACAAAATCAAAGTAAAATGGTTTTTGAAAATTGAGATGAAAGCTTAAATAGTTCCCACCCCTTCCCTAATTCTATTCGATATTTCATGAATAAAAAAAATGATATGTTTATAAAAATAAACTTACATCGTTTGTTCGACGAGTGATGCTATCTCGCTTAACTCTTGATCCAACTGGACTTCCTCTGCGGCAACTGTTGCTCGAACCAGAGTTTCCTCCAGTGAGGCCAGGTGACGCGCAGGTGAATCCATGTTCTTGTTTACAAATGGTTTGTGACCATTCGAGGTATTTATGCGAAGAAATTCAGTTTAGTTGAGTGGGGATGGTTTGGGTTAACGGTTGGGCAGGTACAGAGCGTGATTTTTTTGTGTGTTACTTTTTATATTCAACAAAGAACTTTTTGCAATTGTCCTTTGTAGCGATTTGCTTCGTTATATTATACACAATTTCTCGCGTTTGATGATAATGTTTATCTTCTTCTGAATGGACACAATATTTGACACGCACATTTGCGTATTTCCAATAATCGTTCGGAGGGGTGTCCTTGGGAATTTTGGCCATATCATAAATTTCTACTTTTATGAAATGCGTAGCGTGTGAAGAATCATCTTCGTTTGAAGAAATGTATGACATTCCATCGTTGGTTGTTTGGCCCACACACGAGGAGAAAGTTGAAATCTTTTTCTTTTTCTTGGGCTTTTCAAAGAAAGCATCAATACTATTAGGACTATCGCTATCCTTGTTTTTTCTTTTAAGTCCAATTTTACTTTTATCACTTATCTCTTCATCGCTAACATCGATCGGATAGTAATAATGCTTTAATGTATAGTCGTCTGGATTACCAGTTGTATGCTGAAACAAGTATGATTAAGCTGTAAGTATAAAATATCATAATACACAATTAGATAGGTACACATAAAGGATAATAGTAGAGTTTTTATTAGTTATTACATACCTGCATGTTGAAAGATTCAGCACAACACTTGTAAATAAATTCAAATGTATTCACTTAACAAAAAACGTATAGTCGATGAAATCAAAGCGCCTTTGTAACGTAAACTGTGAGTCTAACGCTGTCAAACCTACCTTTTATACGAGTTGAAATCAAACATGTTAGAACCTGCTATATGTTTAATTAACAGCGGGGCACCACCTGCTAAGCTTAGGGGATGGCAAAAAATAATAAATGACTATTGTTCACAATGGCGACCTTTTATACGAGTTGATATCAAACATGACTTGCTATAACCACCTGCTAAGCATAGGGATGGAAAAAAAGTAATAAATTACTATTGTCTACAATGGCGATATAAATTCAAGTTAATACGCATTTCCAAAAATAAGGGGCAAACACAAAAAATAATCTGTACAAAGACCACAAGCAATATAATATAGGTGGGTGGCAACCAATGCAAATATTTCATAAGCAGAA
>JARACY010001343.1:0-60588 GCA_029255725.1 Scrobipalpa atriplicella | reverse complement strand
GAACTCTAGTCCCTAAGTGTTTCAAGTCATACTTGTATATTTCCTACTTTTATATTTACGAATCTAAATTAAACAAAATGTGAAAAGAAAGTTACCAACGTTTTATTTTATGAGTTTCCAGATGTGTGTTTTTGAAAAATACACTGCGATATTTTTTAGGTATGTATCAACAGCTATATTTTCCCGTAATTCAGCTTACCTATGTGTTGTTTCAAGTTGCACCAAATTTTATCCAAATCAGTTCAGCTGTTTTGTAAATACTTACTACTTACTTACCTATATGGTATTTGTTATTATTATTATTTATCAAAGGGGGACTTTATTGTAGAGAACGCTGTCAAAGAAAATATAATATTAGCTAACGCTACGCTGTCATAAGCCTTTAAGTAAGGTATAAAATACTGACACGTGAAACTGAACAACTACCAATAAAATAGGTCAAAAAGAAAAAAAAAACTCCCATACAAAATGAATGACTCACGCAAATGACACAGCTTGCATGAAATGTTTTTTTTATTTTCATGTTCCCTGAGGGAACGTTGTGCAGTTTCAAGAGTAGGTCCATGATCTAAATATTATTATGGTCCTTCTAGCAGGTATGTACATAACATACATAACCTCAAGGAAGCAATGTGTGTGTAGGTCACCTTGACTATTCTAAGAATGTCACTCATACATATTAAATTAATTCATGTGTGAAATTGTACAGGTGTAGCAGTTTATGAAAACTAACAAAAAGTAGGTATTGAATAATAAAAATTTTAAGGACTTTGTTTATTATAGACTGGGTACCACCACCGTGATGATGATAATGATAGATGACACACACATCGAAAACATTGCAAAACGCACAATCCGCGAAATACAGAGAAAACAACCACAGTTTTATCTGTTACTATTCTATTTATAACATTGTGAATGTAAGTTATCAATAATAATAATAAATTCATTCTTTATATTGTAGGTCATTTTATTCAATTAAAACACATGAACATGTCAAGAAACAAAATTATAACTAAGACTAAAAATCAAAAATTCCACCCCGGATCATTCCTGGAGCAAAGGAACCCAAAATGCTTGCCGCATTTCCGCGCTGGACAGCGATGGATAAACTTTGCGCCAGAAACGAACCGGAGCGGGGGTCACCGCCTCTCTCCCTCAAACGACAGCCGATCTCCCCAATAAGCTTCTTCGCCTCCACACCCCAGGGACCAAGCGTCTCTACTGCCACTGGCACGAATATATGAGCACTAGCTAGCTCCTTATATTTGTCATGCTTTTTTAAAGCGGCTGTTTCGGCCGCTGCTCCAGCCCTGCGGGAAGTGCGACTGAGGTGACACGCTGCCGTCGTGTTTACGCACGTAGCGTCCCAGACTAAGGTCTTGCCCTTCTGCCAAGGAACCATCGTTAAGCCGTCTGGTCTCTTGCCGTCAGAGCGACTCAGTCCGGGAGGCTCGAGCGCGCACGGAATATTGGCAGACGCAAGAGCTCTGCGAATTAACTCATTTAGGGCGTGGTGCCGCGAAAACCTACCTGAGCAGCGACAGCAGCTCAAAGCGTGGCTACCAGTTGCCTCCACTACTTGACCACAAATGCAGGGGTGCGGCTCACACACCCTGCAACCCAGGCGAAGGGCAACAGCAACACGCAAGGAGTCGCCGTCTAGTAATGTGCCCAGGTGAGGGGATGGTAGCGCGTGCAACCACGCCCCTGACTCCGGACAAGCAGCTGCTCTCAGTCTCGCTAACTCTTCCCCAGCCGCCGCCGTATCTAACAATAATAATAAATAATCCAGCAGTGGTGTGAAATTGTTTGGTATGCGGATTGTTAAGCGGCGTGATTGATACTCGAAAATCTAATAAAACAAAACCATACCTTATGAATCAAAATTATTCACCCGTAACTGCCTCCGTGGTCTAGTGTTTTGAGCCACGGGCTCTCGATCCGGATGTACTGGGTTCGATTCCCACAAAGTTCATATTTGTTCCTTTATCACTTTGAGAGATTTCCCCAGTTTTTGGTCTGGAACATTGCAGGCTGAATCACCTCATTGTCTGAAAAGAAAAAGGATTCCGTGCTTCGGAGGGCACGCTTAGCCGTCGATCCCGATTGCTGTATTTGATAGTGGTCTATTAGCTGGACTATTAGGCGGTTTAAAAATTCTGACACCAGGGTTTATCGGGTCGATCGACCCGAAACCCACACGACAGAAAAGGAAGACCTGAATTGCTTAGTGTTATTGTTTACCTATGTTATTTTTTATTTTGTATAGTATACTCAGTATGACATCAGCCGCAAAATGTTAACCATTGTGGACTGGGTGGCTTTTCTGCCATACCTGTTTCTTCCTTGGGTGAAAAATCCCTTCGTAGTCTTCATGAGACCGGTCAAACGGTCCTGTACCTAATTATCATTGAAAAATCATTGAAAAACATTTGTTGTCCATAAAAACAAGCAACAAGGTATATATAAGATCTTTTTAAATTAAGTACAAATATTTTAAGGGTGGATTTCTGTCATCAAACTGAACAACTTTCCCCAAGGAACATAGGTCGAAATAAGAAAAAAAAATTTGGCCCTCCCATACAAATTGACTCAGGCCGCTGACACCATTTGTATGGAAGGGTAATTTTTTTTTTTCATCGTATCAGAAATGTCATTTGAGTACAAAACGGTCTGTCAAATCTATCTCAATCTTGAGATCGCTTTATAAATACGAGCCTAAATATCAGTAATCTCATTGATCGCGGTATTAATAGTTAGTATTTCATCGACCATTCACTTATTTTTATTTTTGGTTTGTCCTTCAGAACTATTTTATTTATAGCATCCTATTCCTATAGCATAGGGTCTTTATGGTATTAAAGTATCAAAGTGCCCAATTAGCTAGATTTGCTCATTTATTGTGTGCCAACATTACATACATAACACTGATATTAAATAATCTTCATGGTGGTTTTCTGAGTAAATTAGTTCAAAAATTGCTATAGTAATAGCATTTTGTCCATTCTAAGCCTAATGATATATGACATGTCAAAGTGTACCCTGTTACGCAGTGTTATGGATTATAATTGAATAGTAATTTCAGTAAAAGTGGTTGTTATACGAAGGGAACAATTTTAGAAAATCATCTATGAGTGACTAAGCTATCGCTATATAGAGGTATAACCACTCTTACGAAAGTCGTTAAATGACTATTCCCATTGGAGTCAAAAGTTGCGGTCAACCGATATAATTGTGTTTAGTACGCTGTAACCCTCGCGTTCCTTTGCTAGTTTCTACAGCATGCCCGGGAGGAGAAGCAACTGGCACATTCTATGTTTTTCTTTCGCTCCGAGTCCAAAAAAGTACTATTTTTCAAATAAACATGAATGAATTGCTGAATAGGGACCATGATAGAAAATTTATGATAAAAATTTATAAAAAAATTTGCGCCTTCCCGAAGTACTTAATGGGATAAGAGCAAGGGAATCATGATGCAATAAATTTCTGAATAAAAAGTGTATTTTTAATAATAATTATGGTGACTTTCAAAGATCGCTCTATATTGCTCTGTCACAATGACAAGGCTCTGGTGGAAACGTATGGTGAAGCGTTGCCATGACTCCCCATAGTAAACACCATTACTTTATGGTATAAATCAGTAGTTTCTATAACTCCACCGGTAGTAGTTTTACCGCGATTCTGAACAAAGGATTGCGAGAAGTGTGCTTTAGTTTTCTTTGGTATCGGTTTTAGATTCTATTTTTAAATATTTCTCCTTAGTCGTATTTTGTTTTGATGTGTATTTGTTTTATATTTTGTCCTTTGTTATGTTTTAGAGCTGCACTCTTATAGATAAGGCTGTTATCTGACATTTATTCGTAATTATTTGTTTTGTTCAGTCTTCGGTGGTCGCAATTTGTTTTTTTTTTTTTTTTAAAGTAGTTAAACATAACATAACAACATTAGTGTTCTAAATATAAACCTATCAAACTGGGGCAATGTATGGATATCGACAAAAGCGTGGCCGAAAAAGTAAAATTGGCGAAGTGAGTGTTGGTGATACAAAAAATTATGGTACCCATTCAAATCGTTTCAGAATTTTAGATTTTAATGTCACGTAATGGAGGTTTTTAATTTGCTCGTTCCAGAGAAAATTCTCAGTTTCAAAATAGATGGCGTTGTGCGCGCCTAACATTTTAACAGATCGTATAACGTTTTTTTGACGTTTTCGTTTCACGCAACGTGACAAATAAGTTTTAGTGTAAAATTTATAGTTTAGAAAGGCTTTCTTAGTGCTGCTTTACTATAGATAAGCAAAATACAGCTTTCGGAGATGTAAAAAGATTGAATTGACAAAATTAAAAAATATTTAAAAATAGTCAATAGACTTTTCCGTGTAAAAAAACGTTTTTTTGACCAGTTTCAGCGCCCTCTGCAGGAACTCACAAGTACCTATCGTCCAAAAAGATCCCATTGTCAATTTTCTATTGTGAGCGAAATATTTCCTAACTTAGTTATCACTTTAAATAGACAGATATTGATTGCTGCTTCTTTTATATTCCCATTTCTAAAATTTCTCACAGAGTGACAGAATAAACGTAATAGTTTTAAATGTACATGCTTAAAATCGTGATTTTAATATCCCTTATCTTGCTGAGCCTGTTTAGCCGAGTTTTGATACATGAGACATTTTAGAACACAAAGTTATATATTAAAAGTTATTAATAAATAAATATCTGGAGAAGATGAAGTTTTCAGTTGCAATTATTGCTTGTATTATGTTGTTAGGAATTCATTGGTGAGTTATTATATTTTAAAAAATAAAGGTGATGGGTGGGCCACTAAACATGAAAAGGGTAAATGGTATTGATTTGCTTATTAACAAATTTTTATATTGCTTAGCATTTATAATAGCAAAAATATCCGTAATACCTATCTAATTTGATGTTACATTTCTAGTGTAGTCTATTTCTTTTTTTTAATATAAGAAGTGGAGAATTTAATTATAAGACGCTCATTTACACTATCTTTAACATCCAAACATTTTGTACAAAACATAGACAAAAACTAATCCATACTAAACGCCTGAAAATTTCCTAAGAGCAATCAACAACTAAAGCGCCTGATGTATCATTCACAGCAACGCAGCAGCGCGGTCGAAGAACAAGATGCCTGCAACTCCGATCAAGTTGTACTTTCTGCCTCCATCGCCTCCTTGCAGGGCAGTTATGATGACAGCTAGAGTGCTGGGCCTTGACTTAGAACTCGTCATGACTAACATCATGGAAGGACAGCATCTGACGCCAGAGTACCTCAAGGTATCTAAACCTCCTATAAAGATTTACTTTTTGCTTCATGCTGCAGTCATGATGACAGCTAGAGTGCTAGGCCTTGACTTAAAACTCGTCATGACTAACATCATCAAAGGAAACATCTGACGCCAGAGTTCCATAAGGTAAACCTCCGGGGTTTCGTTAACTGAGCAAATTTTATCAGGAAGCTGTAACGTACAACCGTAATTAATTTGAAACTATTACAGAAGATATTGGATAAAATATTAATTAGGCTATGTGAATCAAATAAAGAATATGCTCAATAGTTCACAGACTCAGTAAATTATAGGTATTTTATTGAGTTAAGATTATAATTATTCATGTCTTTATTTCTCAGATGAATCCGCAACACACCATACCCACTATGGATGACAATGGATTTATACTGTGGGAAAGGTAGGTATGGTCATCAATCATCATCATCGTCATCTTCTTAGCTAGGGTATGGTAGAGTAGAAATATAATTATGGTCTCTCTTGTCTTGTCGTGTGGGTTTTCAAGTTGATCGACCCGATGGACCCTGGTCAAAGTTTTTAAACAGCCTAATAGCGCAGCTAATAGGCCTCTGACATGATTTCTTAAGCTTCTATTTAAATCATATACTTAGCTACAAAATAGCCCGGATGGTGTAGTGGATAGGGCCGCGGCCTTCTGAGCAGGAGGTCGTGGTTCAAATCCCACCACGTACCAATGTGTTTTTCGATTTTCGAATTTCATATGTACGTTTATTCGGCGCTTTTACGGTGAAGGAAAACATCGTGAGGAAACCTGCACACACCTACGAAGAAATTCAAAGGTTGTGTGTAACCTAATCTAGGATTGGGTCTGGTTTCCCTTCTGGGTTGCGGAGGTCAGATGGCAGTCGCTCTGTGTAAAAACCAGTACCCTCGTTCAATCACCTAGATTAGGTAGCCGACCCCGTGAGATATGGGAAAAGGCTAGGAAGATGATGAATGTATGTACCTATGTATTTTAGGGTGTTTCGGGTAACTTGTACTAGACCTGCACTATGGGTTAGAAGGGACACTTTGGCTCGTATTTATAAAGCGATCTCGAGATTGAGAGCAATATTAAGTATGGATTTGACAGGTCGTTTTATACTGAAATGACATTTCTGATACGAACTCAAACTCGCTGTCACTCTTGAGAGCTGATTATAAATACGGGCCTTTGTGTAGTTGTATACTACTACTTATTACATATTCTACTATAGTAGTGTGTGGGCGATCGTTTGCCAACAATTGTCGACCATTGCCGTGCATATAATAGCTTTATACACGCCTCCTATTGCATAACCGCGACCTTTACGTACAAAATGTCATCTAATCTAAGCCTATTAGATGCAATAATATCAAAAACCATAGCATCAAAACAACACGTGTGATTATTTAGATTGGTAATTGCATAATTGCAGGATGTTTACTGTTGTTTATTGTGCAAAACTGCAGAGGGTATTACTGCAAGATGAAACTCACAATTATTTTCATTAGCACAGTTTTAACTGCAAACCTAGAATTATTTTAATAGAATTACAAATTATATCATGCAGAATTGCACAAAAATAGAAATTACTTTATACTACACCTATTCGGAAAGTATATTAGTTCTTACTTGAAAAAAGGAAAGAAAGTACGTAAATCCAAGCGAACGAATATGCGGGCGGCAAAAATATATGGGATTTACTTTCTCCCCTAGGGGAGAAAGTATTTTCTCCCCTCCTATTTTTTTTTTAAATTCATAATTCAAAACTAGAAACAGGCGAATGCCAAAAAACAAAAAGTTTGTATGTCGAAGCCCACAAAATGATACTGGCCACTTACATTTTTTGGCAGTATGTGCTTTGCTTCATTTGTCTCTTTTATATTTTTAAGTAAAAAATATGGCAAAATCAACATGTCCGCGCGAATTCTTTTTCGTTCTTTGATTTATATGACTTTAATTTAATGTAAATTAAGTGTTTAGTGTTTTCGATGTAATGTGTAACTGTATTAATATGTGTTTTGTTTGTTTGTGTTCTGTTCGCATGGATGATGACACTTCAAATGTTCTTAAGTTATCTTCTCATGTAAGTGATATCATTCTTTATCTTACAAGGATTTTTGATTATATTTTCCTCATAGGTGTAGTATAAAGCACTATGTATCACTCGGAAGAAAATGCGATTCCCAACTCGTGTGTATTGAGGCCCTCAGCTGCGCTTCGGGCCTCAAACTACACCCTCGTGGGAATCGGTCATGTTCTCTCCTCGTTAAACAATGTACTATTATATACAGACAGACAAGAGAGAAAAGATCTTTTTTGCTAAAAGGGTCTCCCTTTCCAAGATATTAGTCTTTGCAAGAAATCTTATGACGCAGACATCATCTAAGCACTTTATCTCCCATTTAATATGTGTGCATGTACTCATATTCATACTAGTGGTCAGACTTGATTTTTTTTATAAAAAAGAGTTTAAAAGTTAGAAACATGTCGCACTGGGTATTAATGTAAAAATAACAAGTTTTCATAAGTAATTACCTCAATAAAAACCCTTTAAAATTCAATACGGACGAAATTCGTGCGGACGCCTTATTGAATTTTGGGGACATGTCGTATATTCGTGATGGCTGTTTCATATACGCTAGTATAATAGTAGTTTAGTGGTTACAGCCAGTTACGATGTTTGTATATCATCAGACCGGGAGGACACATTCCTGGAAATTTGCCCTAAAAAATTGTCTGATTTTCAAAATGTTTTCAGCCGAGCGATCATGGCGTACCTCGCAAACGCTTACGGGAAAGACGATAGCTTTTACCCAAAGAACGCGAGACAACGGGCTATTGTGGACCAGAGGCTGAACTTCGATATCGGCACTTTGTTCTCTAGATACTTGGCGTTGTATGTAAGTACATGATTCGCAAAATAAATATTCAACAAATCGAGCGTGGCAACGCGGTTGGTGTGATAGGGACTTTTGAGCCGGGTACGCTCCAGGGCGGGCTCTTTGACTGACTTATTTTTAGCTATAAGTTTTATTTTGACTCTATGTAACTTGACTTTTATTGAAATAAATAAATACAATTATTACTATTTAATCGACCATCTTATATTTGTTCTAAAAATGTTGCTTTGACCATAACTTTGGAATACATACATATATATTATAATCACGCCTTTATCCCGAATGGGCTAGGCAGAGTGTAAAAGTCCAAAGAAAAGGTCGTTCCGCCACGTCAGACAAGTTTTGAAGGCAATTTTAGACTGAAATTTGTATCGCTATAGTGATAGGTTGTCAGCCCATCGCCTACATTGTAATACACAGAAACCCTCGAATCCCTTAGCTGGTTTCCGGGAGGAATTGCAGCTGGCACATTCTATGTTTTTCTTTCACTCTAAGTCCAGCATGGAAGCATCACTCCCAGTCCAGCATGGAAGCAAATAGCAGTTCTATTACATTTGAGGGATGATGGTTTTACTTCTTCTTCTTGTCAAGTCGAGCGACCCGATGAGCCCTAGTGTCTACTGATGAAATACTTTGTTCAAGCAACGTGGTTGCAGAAATTAAAAATAGAAATTTTCTTCCATATAAATTGATGCTCATGGTTGATGGGACGATCGATAAATAAAAATATCCCAGATTATTGTCTTTTAGAAAATTTTGAACAGAATAGCAACCACTTTGCGATATTCTTCAGTTCAACTAGAATACCTACCCCCAATAGGATGAATTTTTACCGCGTACCTATTCTAGACTAACAAGCACCTATTCTAGAACAAAATGTTCCGTTTTTTAAGCTCCCAATGCTGTTCCATGGCGAGGAATACAACGAGGATGCTGCCGCCAAGCTGACGGAGGCTCTGGGCTGGCTGAACACCATGCTGGAAGGTCACGCGTTCGTGGCTGGGAACAATCTCACCATCGCCGACGTTGCCATCGTCGTCACCATCACTAATTTGAATGTAAGTAATGTATGTTCTTCCATGCTGGACTGGGAGTGATAGAAAAACATAGAATGTGCCAGCTGCATCTCCTCCCGGGCATGCTGTAAATATCAGCTAAGGGATTCGAGGGTTTCAGTGTATTGCAATTTAGGCGATGGGCTGACAACCTGTCACTTTAGCAATATACATAATCACCTGTATAATAACCCTCAAAACTTGTCAGACGTGGCGGAATGACCTTTATTTAGGTCGTTTTTGCTCTGCCTACCCCAATAGGGAAAAAGGCGTGATTTTATGTATGTATGTATGTAGTAATGTAAACAGTGGCAACAAAGAATACGCTCCTGATTTAGGAGGGCACAGTACCTACTAGTGGAGCAGCGTGTTTAACTCAACCTAAGGTGGGCAGGTGGGTTATCTTTATCAGCCCACACCCACTTACTGTAGGGTATAGGCCTCTTCTCTATTGCGCCAGTACCACAGAATATATAATAGTACTACCAATACACACGGTTCTTTTATCAGTTAGTAGCAACCTAGCATGCGATTCTGATAGTAGACGGGGACAAAACAGTCATGGCACAGTAACCACAGTAACGTTGGTACTAGAGGAGCAGCTTGTGTAATTCGGCCTAAGGTGGGTTCAGCAGAGAAACGTAAAATATAAATTTTCTCGTAATCCAATTTAAAAGGCATACCTACTGAACAAAAATATAATTAAAATCAAGATATTTTTTAACAGGAGTTCGAATTCGACATGTCTGCTCATGAAAACGTCATGAAATGGTTTGAGAGGACGAAGACAGAGCTGAAACCCTACGGCTACGAAGAAATCGACCTCGCCGGTGCACAAATCCTAGCTTCGTTTTTGAAAAAAGAATAAAAAAAACAAATCTGTGTTTACGTTCATTATAGGTTGGAAATAAATTGTTTTCCCAAATCGTGCAGTTTATTGTTTCCTTTACCGATTGTGTGCGTAGTGTACCATGTTTCTGTTGAATAATCTCAATGCATCTACTTGTAAGATATTTATGTTTCAAATAACAGTTCACACGAGAAATTTCTAGTAAATAGATTTCCCAGAAGATCCTCCATCCAGTGTTTTTGTATATGAATAACCTCTATGTCAAAAAATAATTTTCGTTGGTTGCGAAGTAAATTTTACTCATTCATTACTATTACTATTATTACTATTACTATTAGCCTTTATTGTCCCACTGCTGGGCAAAGGCCTCCCCATCCTTATTCCACCTCACGATCTTTGGCAACCTCCCACCAATTCTCGCAACTCATTCATAACTTTCAAAATATATATAAAGTCCGGAAATATAAATTACTTAATTTAAATAGTACAAGATGTTCAGAACTTTTGCATTTTTAAAACAAATTTAGTTCAAAAATTCTTGGTGCAGTTAGGAGGTATGAAGATCTAACATAATACCCCTGAGATCAGATCTTAACCTCATTGCAATATTCAGATACTCAAAATAACTATCTTCATGCAATAACGATTATAAACATAGCATGATGAGAAACAAGATGTTAGGATCCACCGTCCGGTCTGGTCGCATGAGAACGTCCCGGCCATTCATCGGGTGTTACATACTCTTTGCACAATACCGGCACTGCGCGCGCGCACCACACGTTTTCAAAACAATCACGCCGTTCGATTGTTCGATTTTCAAAAATTTACAAAACGACCAAACAGTTCGCAGTATTACAAACAATGTGCCATTTCTGAAATCGCTTCGGAGCACTCGCCAGTGGAACGCAGTTTCGGAGTTATGAAGATGTAGTGCGTGCTACAGTTTGGAAAGTGTTAACAAAATACCGGATTGTTTACGTGATAAGATGGTGTTGTTTGTAGGTATTTTTACTCATTATATTATGCTTTTACTTCTTTAAGAATCAGACCTTAGTTCACAATTGAAACATTTATTTACCGATGAATAAGGCAGGTGTGGTAATACACATAGTTTCTAACACTTGAGGTGCTTGTGCGATAAAAACGTGACCCTTTAACAAAACAAGTGATTAAAGAATTGTTTACCTAGTTTGTTAGTAAGTAGCAACAGGTAGCGACAAACATAGTTGTATTTCTTTGATAAAATTATGATAGCAAATATTAATTGTTACTTCGGAATAAACAAAAGGAATGAATAAGTGCAGCATGTATAAAATATATTTAGGTACATTCGAGTCCAATAAATAACAGCTATAAAAAAAGAGTAGAATAAAAATGGTCACTCCAGTACACTCCTGTACCTATACCGGGTGTAAATTAATTAGGTGACCATACTTGAAGTTGCTTTAGGATTGGAATCTACCCATGAAACTAAACAATTTTCCCCAGTATAATAAAATTACCCATGTGGACCCATAATTTTTTTTTTTTTTTTTCCATGCTGGACTGGAAGTGATAGAAAAACATAGAATGTGCCAGCTGCATCTCCTCCTGGGCATGCTGTAAAAACCAGCTAAGGGATTAGAGGGTTTTAATGTATTGCAATTTAGGCGATGGGCTGACAACCTGTCACTATAGCAATACATATGACCATCTGAAATAACCCTCAAAACTTGTCAGACGTGGCGGAATGACCTTTCGGTCGTTTTCGCTCTGCCTACCCCATTAGGGATAAAGGCGTGATTTTATGTATGTATGTATGTATGGACCCATAATGGTGCCAGGGTGCTGCACTGCTTAGCAAGTAATTTTGTATGGGAGGCCCAAATATTTTTCGTATTTCGACATAATGTTCCTTGGGTAAAGTTGTTCAGTTTCATGGACAAGTTCATTTATACCCTGTATATACGAATTAATATCGTTGTTATTACGAATGGTATAAACTTTATAATTGTGATGTTGTTTGTAGTGATACAGTGATTCACTGTCATCTGCCAGACATAATACTGATGTAAATTGCGTGCCTAATAAAAAATAATTATTTTATTTTATTACTATACTAGATTTCCGCTCCGCGGTTTCACCCGCGGCTTACTGAGTTTTCAAGTGGGAATCAGGCATTTTCTCGGGGTAACAAGAAGCCTATGTGCTAATCCAGAGTGTCAGCTACCTCCATACCAAATTTTATCAAAAATCGCTTCAGCCGTTTAGACGTGAAGAAATAACAAACATACACACACACACACACAGTCACAAACTTTCGCCTTTATTATATTAGGATGTCAATGCATTGATCTATACGTCAGTATAATAATATTTCTATGTGTCAATGTCACTTCACTATTAGCTTACTATATTTTTCATATAGGTACCTTAAGTACTTAGGTAGGTACTTGCATAAAAGTACACAATGTGTGACATTTATTTCAAAGAAAAATAAAAGCAATAAATAATAAATACACAAAATAGGTGAGATAAAAAACATGAGACACATCTGATTTTTATATAGGTACTGTAGCAGATCAATTTACTTTATTCGGTTCTTAAAAATCTATTCCCTGTTTTTATTGGGTTCATAAATTAAATACGTCGATTATCACATGATCACATATCAGCTGATAACTGTCTGTACCTATAGGCATATTAATAGGATATAAAAGATCATTGACTACTGGGGGACAGTGTATGCCTACCTAGCCAGAGGATGTAGTCATTTGAGTATCTTGCGTTGGCGTAATGGAGTCGATTCGTACACGTACACAACTTGACAAAAATAAATCCATAGCTATCATTTTCTTTCATAAGAGAACAGAAAAGGACGGCAGTATAGACGACCTTATTTCTACCCTGTCAGTTAGGTACAATTCGTTTAAAAATTCAAGGAATTTAGGTAACACTTAGTAGTCGCCCTACCTTCACTTCATCATCTTATAGTGTGGGTTTTTGATGTCAGAGTTTTTAAACCTTTAATAGGACAGCAGACATCTGACGAAAATTGCTGTGCTATTACAGGGCGTTACTTGTATTTTATGTGACAACATTTAAACTTGTGACATGATGCCGTCCCTTTCTGTTCGCTAGTGACAGAAAACGATAGGTATAGACTTTAATTAGGTCGTGTTTTTACCGAATCGGGACCATTGTACAATTTGTTCTCACGTGTTCCTGAACTCCTGACACTGTGTAGGTATAAGTATAAGTGATCATTTCTATTCTATCTTATCCTGTTCAGCTATAAACTGTAACGTCATTATTCTAAGAAACAAAGAGAAGTCTTTGTTATTCAGGTCAGGAAACTTTTTCTATTAATTATTATTTTATGATACAATTTAAAAATAACAGAAGTTATCTAATGCCAGTGACAAAAAAAAATATAATATAGTCGTAATCGTAACATCGACCAAGCTGAATTATGTACCTACCAGAAATAAAAAAAAAATGAGTGAAAAGTACCTTTAAGGCCGTAAATAAGTGTCGCAGGAATGAGGAGAATAAATGATAAGTCAATATTTTTAAAATTTTATCCCGTGCCAAGCCAAGCTGGACAATAAACTACTTCATGCAAATAAAAATAGATGTGATCTTTTTGAGAAAAACTCTTGTCAAGGAAACGTCATACGAAATGTAGCAAAAAAATTACGGGCTGGCGCATGGCGGGTTGACAGTGGGGTTGACCCATTACGCTCTAAAATGATTGCTTACAAATGTAATCTCTTTCAGCAATCAACATGTGTAATAGTTGTGCTTGTAACAATGGTACCTGCTGTCCAGTTTCCACCAAAAGATTCAGACATGTCAGCCGACGAGAAAAACTTAATAAGAGAGAACAAAACTATGGACATGTCCGAAGAAAGTGGCCACGAAGTAGAAAATGATCCAGAAGATCCAATAAAAGATAAGAAGTTTCTTGAAGACGCCATGAGAACAGTCATGGATACGAACACTATCATAGCAAAAGCAAAAGATAAAGTAGAAATGTTTAAATTTCAAATAGAGGAACTGGATAAGGAGAATATAACTTTAGATGTGTTTATGCAGGAGATGGACAACTTAAGTTTAGAAGTTTGTAAGACTTCACAGGATGCATTGTGGTCGTATGTAACAGATATTACAAATGAAGGAAAGAAGAACAAAATGGTAATTATTTTTTGTAAATCAACATTGACAGTAAAGCCAGAGTTTTTTGTTAACTTATAAATTTGAATTCTAGGTACGAATTGCAGCCGAGGAAGATGAAATAAAGAAACAATATTGGAACATCCTAAAGAAGAAATATTTGGAAAATAAACAACTGCTTACCGATCCTAAGCTCAAAAGAAAATTACGCATCATAAAGGAAAGAGGGACTAATGTACAGATGCCACAGAGTAAGGTATGAGAAGGATAATTTTAAGAATGAACTATTGATATTTCCTTAATAAATATTCCTCTATGTTAATAATAATTACTTAGGTATTGTAAAATTTCCCAACACTAGAATGACCATTTATCTTTTAAAAATAAGAAGTCGTCCTACCATCTGATCACGATTTGGTAGATTTTATAAAGTTCAAGAGTAGGAATAATAATAGAAGAAGATCATGTCATGATATCTTAATCTTTTGATTTCAGCAAAGAGAAGAAATAGACACTATGCAGAGGATATGGAGCAGAGTGACAATGTGTGCATACAATGTCACCAATTGCAACACAGAAGAATCGGTACGCACTATGAGTGGTTAGTTAGTATTTATTTTATAAAATTTAAATTCGTTAAAAGATAATGACTTCAATATTTAGATTTTTGTTTGTACCTATTGTTTAATATCGTTTCAGATATCATAACCATCTTCAAAACAAGCAACGACACAAAAGAGCTAGCGTACTACTGGAAAACGTATAGAGATACAACAGGGAAGAAGATCAGGCCAATTTTTAAAGATTACGTCATCAGAATGAACCACGTAGCTCAGACTGAAAACTTCAGTGATGCTGGTGAAATGTGGCGATACGCTTTTGAAGACGACAACTTTGTTGAAGTAGTTGACAGGATATGGAGCGAGATCAAACCTCTTTATGAACTTTTACATGATTTCGTAAGAAATAAATTAAAAGCTTACTACAAAGAGGATTTTAAAGCTAAGGACAACATGATTCCTGCACATATTCTGGGTAAGATATGCTTCTATAGGGTCATAAAGGCTTTTATTGGAACTTATGCCTGGTGCTACGGTACCTAATTTATAGGTAGATTCAGATCTCCAACGTCAAATTCATGAAGTGTAAGTTCTAAATACTCAGCATAAAATTTAGAGTTTGGAGAATATTCAGAGATAATTTGAAAGACTAATGCTATGGATTTTATACTAAAACATTTCACCTACCAGGAAAAGACTTATCTATAGGGTCATAAAGGCTTTTATTGGAACTTATGCCTGGTGCTACGGTACCTAATTTATAGGTAGATTCAGATCTCCAACGTCAAATTCATGAAGTGTAAGTTCTAAATACTCAGCATAAAATTTAGAGTTTGGAGAATATTCAGAGATAATTTGAAAGACTAATGCTATGGATTTTATACTAAAACATTTCACCTACCAGGAAAAGACTTCTCCATGGTTACTCTTCTTCTGCCTCGGGTTTTTCCGGTCTAGTATAGTAACCGTAGTAGACGTCGTAACATGAAAACACCAGCGGATGACGAAGACCAAACAAAGTGGATTAGAAGAAGCCGGAGAGCGGACCCCTGTTGACAAAATAACACTAATTTAATTATTAATTGCAGGTAACCTATGGGCTCAAGACTGGCAGGCCATTTACCCGAAAGTGGCTGCATACAAAGACCACATCAGGCCCCTGTTACTGAGGAACGAGACGCTGAAGTCTAAGGATTTGTTTGACACAGTAGACGAGTTCCACCAGTCCCTTGGGTTTGAGAGTGCAAAGGAAACTTACCAGGATATCACGGAGACAATGACCACGGCAAATTGTCTGCCTTCCAGTCATGATATGTGTGACGGCGTTCACTACAAGTGATTATTTTATATCTTACGAGAAAATCAAATAAGGATGACTTTTTTGAGGAGCATTGTAGATAGGATGTATGTTAATGGTTATGGTCACCCTTGGTTTGATCACCTCATACATAGCTTAGCTAGCAGTTTACTGAAATCGTCAGTTTTCTCTACTATTTTTGCAATAGGTATGTCCCGGACAAGATTCAGCTGGTTTTCTGTCGATTTCAGTCCAGCATGAAAGTATTGTGTTGCGTATTATTTTGCAATAATTACAAAATAGTCAAATCGCATTATTTTCTTTGGGTGGTAGATTTTAGTTCGACAACAGTTCGACCTTTTTCGTATTTCAATACTTTTTTGCTTTCTATTTTACTTCCAGGATAAAATGGTGTGGTGAGAAGATCACAGATATCGCTGTCGGCTTGTCTCGTGCTGCGAGGCTGTTGGGCCATGTCCAGTACTTCAAGCATTACCGTCATCTACCGCCTCTTTACCGTGATGGTCCTAATCCTGGTAAGGAGAAACATGGTGACAAACAAACATTATGATTTTTGATGCTTGACTCGAAGCCTGCCCATTTTGTAGCCAGGTTTCGAAGCCGGCTACGAAACGCAAATGAAATTGTCCTGTTTCTAACAGGGACCTTAACAATCCCATTTTGTAGCCGGCTATGAAATTGTTCAAAACCGGCGGAACTTTTATTTCTCACATCGAAGCTGAACAAAATTCTAGCTATAAAATGGGTAGGACTAGGACTAGGGCACCTATAGAAACTAAAAACAATTTTAATTTTGAACACCTCGCGAAACTGTGTTGCTGATTCTTTGTTATAACGTGTCCTCGTTTATTTTTTTGAACCATAAAGATAACCTTACCTTATCGGTTACTATACCTACCTATTACCCAAGAACATAGAGTCACTGATCACTTACCTACCTTATGTTTACCCACCTTCCAGCTTTCCACGATGCAGTCTCAGACATAGTAGCCGTCCAGCTGACGTCACCTGAACACCTCAAGACCCTGAGCTACATAAACGTGGGGACCGGCCCTGAGGTTACTATGAACCACCTCCTTTGGGTGGCCTTGGAGAAATTCCCCCTGATGGCGTACGCTTATGTCCTGGACAAGTGGCGGTGGAATGTCTTTGGTAATACCAGTACGGCGAACTGGAACCAGTATTGGTGGGATCTTCGGTGAGTAAATAGCTGAGTGTAAGTCTTCTCCTGTTAAGTTTGTTACTACTCCAAGTAGGATATAACCACGATATGACAATAAACTTTACCAACTTGTAGATAATGCGGTTTAGGTATATCTTGAATCAATTTGTCACTTTTGTCTCAATTTGTCTCCAGCGTGCAAAACACCTGACAAACATACCCCCGCGGGGTAGAGAGGGGCAGGGTTTCTCAAACATTTTCCTTCCCCTCTCTGCCCCGCGGGGGTATGTTTGGAGTCCAAACATAAGGCTGTTGACGCGGCTTAACACTTAGTGAGACTTCCAAGTTTTGTTAGGGTATTGTATACGTACCTACTGATTGTCTGATAAGTAATAAGTACGATCATTCTTTTAGAGGGCAAAATTAACAAGTTTAAAAATGTACAAGAACAAGACCATAATTTATAGAAGCGGCTTATAGTACCATAAATTCTGCTGAAAATAAATAAATATTATCTTCATTTCAGAATGAAGGAGACTGGAGTTTCTCCACCCATGCCACGCAATGAAAGCGACCTGGACCCGGCTGCTAAATACCACGTAGTGTCACATGTCCAGTACATCACGTAAGGATTCTTTTACCATCCTCCTTACCAGGATTTACTTTATATATTTTTAATTTTTGTCACTTATACTGTTAATTAAATATAAAAACCAAAAATTTCAAACAGGAGGGATTTGAACCCACGACCTTCGGTGGACCGTGCCGCAGCTCTAATCCAACTGAGCTATTGTGCATTTAAATGCTCCGGCTAAATTAGTGATCCCATACAAGCGTTGTAATCCCTCCTTTCCAAATTTCCAAGTCGTTAAAATCCCTCCTGTGCGAAAATGGTTTCTATATTTACATGGTATTCTCAGTATTGTTTTAAAAACATGATTTAATTGTTAGCTTTTATTTAGTTCCCCCTATCCCTGAGTTTGTCTGTTTATACTCAAATCTCACATGTTTTTGACTTAACTGCATCGAGGTATCTAAAAACTGCAATCCAAATAGTATCTTTGACAGTTAACTACTCATCTATTTCAGATACCTGATATCCCACGTGTTGGAGTTCCAAATCCTTCTCTCATTGTGCAAGGCAGCGAACCATACGGGGCCGCTACACAAGTGTTCCATATACGGCGTGAAGGAGGCTGGGAGACTTCTCAGGTATGGAGTTTGTAGAATAAAAATAATGACCACATTAGTACAATGTAGGCTCGCAGGAACCGCCTCGAACCAGCCATCGGACCTGAAAATTGCTACAAGGGGTTTTTGGTTTTAATGGCTTCATTTATTGCCCAACATAACTCTCATTGTTAAAACAATTAGACCTCTTGTAGCAATTTTCCGGAATGTTTAGAGGATCCGGTGTGTTCCTATCATAACAGCCTGATGGCCACAAAACTGCGATGCGATGATGGTTCGTGCGGCAAAGCTGACCTCGGCCTTTGCCTTGGCGAAACATGATTTGACTAAAATAAGTTAATATAATTTTCTGTAATAGAGAGGGAAGACAGTGCTATCAATTTGTGGAGAGCATGACTTAACTATATTTTAACCAAAATTGTTGCCATCCCTTTCTGTTCTCTGAATGACAGGTGACTATTTTAGTCAAGATTTAGTAATTTTATGCTTATATGAATCGATACCAGTATACCTAGACAGACTTATTTTGATCTTGTCAGCTCAAGATTCTATCGTCATGAGTAAAAATACAGACAAGAAATACCTTGCCGTACTTTGTATGCTAGCGTGTTGCTGACCGAGTCTTTCAAGATTTCTTATGTAGGATTGCTTAATATGGCTAAATGGAGGAAGTGGGAAAATTCCTCAGGAAACTTCCTGTTTGATATACTTACATAGAACAATCTGAAGCAGGAAAATCACCCTACATATCCTTTGTCTTGTCATTTTGCACGAAAGCAAGGACAGATAGTTACTATGTGAAGGGCAGTTTTAAGACTTCTAATTTCATGGTTTATTTGTTTTAGTTATATTAGTTACCATGGAATATTGTTTTGAGTGATTAATTTCCTATAGTGTTTTATGGTATGGTTATAGCAATGTACAGATCTATCTGGAATAACCCTCAAAACTTGTCGGACGTGGTGGAACGACCTTTGATTAGGTCGTTTACGCTCTGCCTACCCCAATAAGGATAAAGGCGTGAATATATGTATGTATGTATGACAATATTTGATAAATCATTTTTATCATTCTTTATTTTGCCTTCTATTGTTATGACCACAGAACCATGACGTACAAATCTTAAATGGGCAAAACATGAAATTAATCAAATCTTCACTGTGACCTAACCAAACTGTCTGTAATATAATACTACCTACGTGTTAAGAATGAAGTGTTGTCTTTGTATTTAAATTAACTATTTATTACTCATAGAGTCACACAAAATAATGGGCGGTAATTCATTGGAAATTTTGTTATAGACGATGTTTGCTATACCCAATAGTAGCACCTAATAAGGTATGCAATGAAAATATTTGTTACACGATGTAACGAAAAAGAGCTAAACAGTAGACAAATTATTATGGTTCCCTTATTAGGCTGTAAGGGACAACTACCTGCAAACTGATAGAGGTTTCTCAGTCATCAAAACTGAACAAATTTTGACAAATAAATTCATCCAGGAATTGAATAACTCCTCTAAAATAAATGACCACCTTATGCAGAAAATTTTTATGGGACAGCCATTTTTTTTTTTAAAGAAAATAAATACTTAATGAAAATTGTTCAGTTTCGTTGACTGAGCATCGACCCTTGATCAACCCTTATCAGTTTGGATTGTATAAGTCTTGCACTCGCCAAGCATGGACTGTAAATAGTATATACCACAGTTAGTTAGAATAAATAAATAGTGATAATGATAACAAAGCGGTGGTAGGCTCCGCAGTACTATTATATATTCAGTGGCTCCGCCTGGCTCGCGATCACCCTCTCACCGGAGTCCGGCGCCAAACAACTTGCTGTGTTCCGTCAGTGCGTGAGATTGCCAGTGCCAACAGGTATCTTCTGGGTGCGCTCACTGCATCGTCGACTCTGACACGGTCATCATCATCATCATCATCATTTCCTAGCCGTCTTTCGACTTTGGCGACTGATCTATTCTTGTCTCCTTTCATGGGCTCTTATATGGCTGGTGTAGCCCAGCTTGTTGGTGAACGTTCGATGACAGGTGGCACACGTTAGGATGTTACACGGTCATCCCTGACCTAGTGTCTAGAGTCAATATCAAACCTATTTAAAAAAACAAACCTAAGTACTCATTCATTAGTCATAATAAATTCAGACAAACGTGTAACATTTCTTTTTCTTCCAGCAATGGCATGTCACTTGGTGCAAGTGAAGATTGGCGAACAGTCCTCAAAGCGATCACCAACGAAACTGAACTATCCACCGAAGGCATTCTGAAATACTTTTCAACACTCAAGGAATTCCTCAAAGCCGAAAACGTTGCAGCAGCAAAACTAGAAACTGACGATATGGACCAAAGCGCTCCAATTATAGTCGGAGCCATCGCAGTGATATTGACAATACTAATCTTAGTTCTGTACTGTGTTAAGAAGCATGACGTAGGTAGCAAAGTATTTTCCTTTTGCGGTTTAAGCAAGAATGGTTCTTTAGATATCGTTACAAATGAGACGCCTCAAGCGAAGAGGCAAGAAGTTGATGGCATCAGTGAGGATAAGGTGTGACATTTAGAAAAAAATTGCTGATCAAACGTTAGGGTAAAACCCCCTGAAACTGAATAACATTCCTCAAGGGAAAGAGGTCAAAATATAAAAAATCTGTGCAATCCCAAACAAAAAGCATAATTTGTATGAGACGGCCATTTTTTTCCAATGCCGATCTATTTTCTTTAAGGAAAGTTGTTCAGTTTCATGAGTAGGTTCATGCCTTTTGGTTGGGAAATCTTTGTGAAATTTTCTATCCAAATTCATGAGGTGATCCACTGTTCAAAACAGGTTGTCCTATAATTTCTCAGACACAATCATAGAGTGTCTACAAATTAAAGGTTACCATATTTGTAAGATTACACCAGTTTAGGGTACACGGCCTAGGTTCTGTAAATTTCATACGTATCTTGAATTAGACGATCGATATCTGATCTGTTGATAAATTTATAGATCAGATCAGTTTCCGCTACATCAGAATTGCCCGGTAGACTAGTTTAACTTAAATGTTATCAAAATGTGGTAATGAAACATGAAATGCCCTCTGTGGTCAACGTAGCTTTATGTACCCTCAACATAACAGGATTCACCAGCGTATTTATGATTGGGTTGTCTAATAAAATGACTAATGATTAGAATTGAGTGGACTTGAAATGATGATTTGTGTGCTGTCTTTGACGTTCCGCCGTCCAGCACCTAAGCATTTTGCTGTGTAGCAGGCTTCTGAACGATTTGACTACACTAATAGAGTCTTTAAAAACTTTTAAAAATATTTAAGTAAAATATAAGTAAGTACTATATTGTTCAAAATAGGAAAATTAGCATTTACAAATTATGATTCCAAAATCGACATAATGTTAGTTTTTATCGTTGTCACGGTAGTTAATTTGTCATTGTTCAACAGGATGTCAACCTCAGAAATTATGAAAAGAAAAAAAACTAACCCAAGTTTGGTTCCCATTATTAAAGGAATAAAAAAGAATCAAATACCTAGTTATACTTGTGTGATTGTTTTTGTATGTATGGCGAATAAAATTTATTACAGAATATTAAATGTTGTTTTTATTATATTTCTTTGTCTACCATTCTACGATCGTCCACATTTTAACATTTATAAGAACCTTGCAGTATAAATCTATTTTTTAAAAATATAATTTAGTAGGTACACATCATGGTGTTAGGTTTTTTTATGGGTTTAATTAGTCTGAGGTTTAACCCAGCGTACAGTTCGAGCTAATTAAGTTGACATAGAATGGCATTGAAATTCGAAATTCGTTCGATTCGAGCGTTTAAATGTGAATTTTGGATTGGCAAATTTGGTTAAAGTTCTTCAAGGTGATTGCCCATTAGTGTTTAATATTATGTTGGTTTCAATTTTTATCACTTCAATACAAAGTTACCATATTTATAATTAAACTATGTAACCTACCTACTCTATGTATATATGTCTTAGGATGATTTGTTAACTCGAATTTCCGCGAAAACCCTATTACTATTTCCAACTCGGTGCTAGAAAAAACTACGTCAAAGTTTCATGTCTTTTTATTCAAAAACACATTTCAAAAATAAATTATACGTGTTGGCAAATTAGTTAAGTTACTAAATCTACTATTTCAATATGTTGTTATATCTAATAGCTAAAACTTATTTTAGAAACAAGATTTTCGCATAAAAGACATAAAACATTGACGAAGTAGTTTTTTCTAGCACCGAGTCAAAGAAAATAATAAAAAGAAGAAGCACTTCCACCCCCGATTTGAAATGTTACCTCACCTACTGCCTCTGTGGTCTAATGGTCTAAGCCGTGGGCTTACGATCCGGAGGTCCTGGGTTCGATTCGCAGGGGGGAACACAAAGTTAATATTTGTCAATTTATCACTTTGCGAGGTTTTCCCCAGTTTGGTTAGGACATTGCAGGCTGAATCACCTGATTGTCCGAAAAGAAAAAGGATTCCGTGCTTCGGAGGGCACGTTAAGCCGTCGGTCCCGGTCGCTGTCTTTGATAGTGGTCGTTACTGAAACCATGTCAGAGGCCTATAGCTGTGCTACTAGGCGGTTTGAAAACTCTGACACCAGGGTTTATCGGGTCTTTGTTCGACTCGAAAATCCACTCGCTAAGAAGACCTCGTCTTCCCCGCGCCAAGGGGTACGTACGGGTGACCCAAGTTTTTGTGTATTCGTCGTTGCGTTGGTCTTTTACGTTGCTGTTTTAGGTTAAGTCAGAGAGTGTGTATGTGTAATGAGCAGTGTCAGTCCCAGTATTTGTATTGAATGATAGATGTATGCAATATTCATGCTAAGAGCGGCAGGAAAACATAGAATGTTCCAGCTATGCTTCTCTTCCCAGATATACTGTAGAAAAAAGTAGAGGGAGACGAGGGTTTCACTGTAATCTAGGCAAAAAGCTGACAACCTATAACTATGGCAATACAATGATCGGTCTTTCAAAACCAACCCTCAAAACTGGTCAGAGGTGGCGGAAATGCCCTATTACAACAAGCCCTATTTACCTGTAAGGTCGTTGACGCTCTGCCTGTCCCGTAAGGGATACAGGCGTGCCTGTATGTGCGAATGTATGTGATAAAGCGTGCGATGTTCAAGCGAAGAATCCGCGAATCCAGCCCAAACCGCGCAGTCGCGGTTAAGAGCCTGCGCGGGTGCAATCTAACCGCAAACCGCTGACCGTTGGCGCTTGCGACGAACGCGCGGGACCCACAGCGCACTTTCAAATCCAAAAGAACGCCGCAAGAAATAAAAACGCCGCAGTGAAAAAAAAAATAAATTTTGAAATAAGAACGCTGTAAAAAGGAAAAGAAAATTTAAAAGCTAAAACGCTCATTCTAAATTCAAACACGATGGAGATTTGATTGTATAATAAAAAGATATTTTTAGTGGAATAGCGACTCAACAGTGAAGTGATAGCTTGGTTGTGAATAGATTTGTAAGCATAAGGTAAGCACATAACCTTCTTTGTAAACAAAGTACTTAGTAGGTATTTAAATTCAGTTGACGTGCGAAACCGCGCGCTTACGAACTTTCTAATCTATAAACAAGAACGCCAAATCTAAGGCCCGTATTTATAATCAGCTCTCAAGAGTGACAGCGAGTTTGAGTTTGAATCAGAAATGTCATTTCAGTACAAAACGGCCTGTCAAATCCACACTTAATATTGCTCTCAAACTTGAGATCGCTTTATAAATACGAGCCTAAATACAACCAGACAACCACAGAACAATCGAATAATGAATCGAGTTGGTGTTTGAGTGGCCTTAGATCTAATAATATAAATAGGTATAACTGGTATAACCATGGATTTACAAGTGAAGCTTGATTGGGACTGAAATGGGTATTTTAGAGTATGTCCGAAGCTACTCAACAAAGTATCTATGGCCCGTATTTATAATCAGCTCTCAAGAGTGAAAGCGAGTTTGAGTTCGTATCAGAAACGTAATTCCAATACAAAATGACCTGTCAAATTCGCACTCAATATTGCTCTCAATCTTGAGATGGCTTTATAAATACGAGCCTATGGGTAGGTCTGTGCTATGGGTAGGACATGCTATGAAACATCCACAGCGAAATAACTAGGTATACTTACCTAATAAAATTTATTTGGTTTGTTTTCTGTAAAAACAACTAATTTATTATTAACTGGAACATAAACAATGGAGATGAGAAAATTTAATTTGCACGTTGTTATTGCAAAAATGTCATAGTTTAACTTAATGTTAAATTTATGTTCATGGTTTAACAGAAATCTGAAAACTCAATTATTACCGCTTTTAATTTAATGGTACAGTTTATAATTAGCAGTAAATTTCACTTTCATTTTATTACTTTTTGCGTCGAACTTAGGCTCGTATTTATAAAGCGTTTCAAGATTGAGAGCAATATTGAGTGCGGATTTGAAAGGTAATTTTGTACTGGAATGACATTTCCGATACGAACTCAAACTCTCTATCACTCTTGAGAGCTGATTATAAATACGGGCCTAAGTTGAGTAACTTTACCGTACCAACATTTACAAATTATTCCGGTAAACATACAGGGTGTTCATTAAATTGCGTGCCATAGCTTAGAGGATGTTTCAGTAACGTAAAAGGAGCCCAAAAATAAAATAAAAAAAAACTCAAAAAAATTAATAAAACAATAGTCGGTAGAGTCTGTTCGAAAAGAGAACAGGCATGGAATTTGAGGGCGCGCATTTGTATTAACTATCCCACGGCTAGTTGCGTGGCGTTTATGCCTAGGTCTTTGACCTAAAACCTCCAAAATTTAATGTAGAAGGTTACTGTTAAAGACTTGGGCATAACCCTCACATGACCAAGCGACAGTTAATTAAATACAAATGCGCGCCCTCAAATTCCATGCCTGTTCTCTTTTCGAACAGACTCTAGGAGCCAGCGCGAGTCGCTCGCTATCATTGTCCGATAGCGACTAGCGCGTTGATTATAGCGCGGCGGCCAGACGCAACTTTGGGGTCATTAAAAATAGGTACCACCTATCGCTATCGGACAATGATACCGAGCGACTCGTGCAGGCTCTGTTATAGCGCGAGAGCTAGATACGACTATTGTTTTGTTTATTTTTTGAGTTGGATTTTTAAATATTTTTATGGGCTCCTTTTACGTTACTGACACACCCCTTAAACTATGGCACGCAATTAAATTGACACCCTATATATTCGATGGTCTAGAAAACAAACGTGCTAATTACAACATTTTGATATTTTGACATTTTAATGCCAAATGTATTAAATGAAGATGCTCTACCGTTTGCACTTACCCAAATATCCTAATTCCGTCTCTTTCTTGTATGTATGTATGTTAATTTAAAGCTGCTAAGTAGTAGGTACTCTTGAGTACCAAATGGTACAATCAGCAAAGGAGATATCTGTGTAGGCCCGCTCGAAACGGATGAAGTTATTTTAAGGCTCGTATTTATAAAGCGCTCTCAAGATTGAGAGCAATATTAAGTATGGATTTGACAGATCGTTTTGTACTGAAATGACATTTCTGATACGAACTCAAACTCGCTGTCACTCTTGAGAGCCGATTATAAATTCGGGCCTAGGATGTTATTAGTTGTTTGTCATGAAAATTTATTTACTTCAATTTTTTATCATATATGAATTATCATGAAAATCCATAAATGTTTTCCTGAAATAATTGCTCCGTTGCATACCTTTGCTGACTGTACCAACGGACTATACTTACGCAAGATCGGGTTAACTGCTGGATATGACGCAAGAACGACTTGAAGTAACTTTACGCAAAGCTTTAATAAACATATTATGGTCCTATACGGGGTGTAAGGGACAGCTTCCCGCAAACTGATAGGGGCTGCTCAGTCAATGAAACTGAACAACTTACGGGCCACCTCGATCAGGCAATTTGTATGGAAAAGCAATTTTTTTTCCTATTTCCTGAAATAATTTCCCGGTGAAAGTTGTTCAGTTTCGTTGACTGAGCAACCCCTATCAGTTTGTAGGAAGCTGTCTCTTACATAATAATTATATAATTACTGACTTGTCTTGACCACAGTCTTTCGTGTACCGACGACAAAATAACGAGTAGACCAATGGACGAGTACTCCAAATAACATTCGAGTAGCTTCCATATGACTTCTTATATACATATTGGGCATAAAACATTATTCGGACAAATAAAGAATATCACGTGCTGTGAAGGTAATCTTCATTGTTATTATTACTACCGGAACACCTATTTAAAAACTTGTTTGACCCTGATTATGCGATGATGCAGATGTGCGAAATTCCTTGACCTCTACAGTAAGCTCTTCTACATAAGTTAAAAAAATCGACTTAATCAGATGCAACATAACAATCCGAAAAACAAATACCGAAGACTAAGCTGCATGGGCTAAAGCTCTTTGCCTTCTCTTATATTAAGGGAGAATCCTAAAAAAGTAACAACATTTCTCTGCTGGACATGAGCCTAAACATGAGCGTTGAGGAAAACTGCCTAGCTGCGTACCAAGCGTGATGAGTAAGGCAATTTTTGATTGATGGTTGACCTGGAGACACCTCAACTCTAGCTAGAGCCTAGTGTCTGTGTTTTTAAACCGCCTAATAGCACAGCTAATAGGCCCCGATTTATGTGGTTACGCATATAATCATTTGGAGGTATGCTCATCTTTCCTCGTGCCAAAATTGTCTTTTTTATGAGCTTATTTTTTCAATTATTTGGTCGTCCTCCACCTTTTTTTTTGGCTGATCGCTCTCTTCCATATCCACATTAGATCATCTAACACATTTATAAAAAAAACCGAGTACACTTCAGATTCTGCACATGTCGAGCTCGTATCCAAGGTGCAAAGGTGTATGTGACGTCACAGATGGTATCGCTGTTAGAAGTACAGCTTTGTTCCGCCTGTCCTATTGTTTGCTGATGTACTGACAGCGAACATACTATCAGAGTAATCGCTCCCTCCATTACATGTTTAATGGTAATTCCTGGGAATTGAGAACAAATAACTTTTTTTTACTACGAACTACTAAGGTGTGAGCTATCCGTTTATATGTACAGTGGTTTCCGTGCTACGTAAGGCACTATAAAGTCGTTGGTCTTTGAAAATGCAATCGTCATACGGTGGAGTATCCATAGTCGGTTGAACTATTCGAACACGTATAAATTCTTACTTTGTAATCGAAGAAAACCTCTGCCAATGTTATACTACTGTTAACTACTTACCCTTAAGCTACATACTTATAAAACTGATTCCCAGATCGATGAGCATACTTGTAGATAGGTTGAAGGGGATTCCCCTTCTTCTTTAATGGCAAAATTGAGGGTAGTAGAAATTGACAAGACATCGAAAGAAAGGACAACAGCATGATAAGCAGAGTAGATCATTCTGAATTTTCTATTGAGAGGTTAAATTATCATGAACAATATTATATTAAAAGATATTTGACTTCAAATATTTTTACTAAAAGTGATCTTATATACTATACCCTAACTGATCCAAGAAATTGAGTAATTTTGTATGTGGTAGTTTTAAGGTTAGTAGTAATTGATTGATCTGACACAAAACAGATACAGGAAATGGTACAAAAAAAAGCGAAAAAGAAAAGTTACAATACAGAACAATGAGTACAATAATAAACAACATAAATAAACATTAACATAACATAAAATACTTAACAAACTAAACATGTAACAAATAATAGCGTCAGTGTAACATGCTGTCCACACTGTGTCAGCGTGTGTAATTTCAATGTTGTCTTTCGAAATAGCTTTTTTTGAGCGTCGTTATGTAAAAAACTTAAATTCGTAAAACATTGAATATGAAACAAAACATAGCGGGTATTCGAAGTATGAACGTTGGTACACAAAAAAATTGACAAAAACCTTGTAATATAAACATTGGGCACAGAATATATAATAGTATTGGGGAAGTACTGTGACGACTATTAATTTAATTAGTACTAACAAAAAAGTTGCAAGAATACAATGCTTAGTCAATTTGTTGGAGTTTGACTTTTGATATAAGTGGAAGCAAATCTACAGGCTACTAAGGCCCGTATTTATAATCAGCTCTCAAGAGTGACAGCGAGTTTGAGTTCGTATCAGAAATGTCATTTCAGTACAAAACGGTCTGTCAAATACATACTTACTATTGCTCTCAATCTTGAGATCGCTTTATAAATACGAGCCTAAATCTACTATATACAGGCCTACATCCACTGTGCTCAAGATAGAGAAGTGTGGTGGCACGAGTGACGTCCCACAATTTGTTACGTCCCTCAGGAAGTTACGACAAAGAAGAAGAAGAATAAAGCAAATCAAAAGTTCAAAATCTCCCAAATGCGCCACGAAAAACAAAAGTTAATTTAGTTTGTAATTAAATAAAGCAGTTGCTATTTGAATATAATATTAAATAATTAATCTCATATTTTAGTATCTATTTCAAATTAATTCAGAAATGACATAAAAATAATATAGAATGTATCTTATTCTATTTATGAATGTGCTACAATAAATCGGTTGCTATATAATTAAATGGCATAGGTACAATTTTCCTTCTATTCAACTCCTAGTTTAACTAGTAAATTCAAAAATAGACTTTATTGCAAAGCAATAGTATCAACATTTGCTAGGCAAAACTAACTGTTCTATCTAAACTGTCCAACAACTAACAATGCGATAAAAACGTGAGAAAATAGCATTTTTCTGCATCTCTGCATCTAAGAGGGACAATAAGTGTAAGACTTTAAACACGAACATAAAATTATGAGTTCATATCCTGCTTGTCACAATCAAACAATGCTACCGATTCGTTGAGAGCACGACTTAACTAAATCTTGACTAAGAGACTTATCTTATTTTTGCAACTACGGATTGCTACCATTAATAATAATAGTGGTTTGATACACAGTTTTTGCACAAGATACTTTGGTCTTCAGTTGATCTCTCAGGACGCCGATTTGGATTATTGGTAAAGGGTCCAATAATTCGTAAAAGACGCTCATTTACGCTTTTTGCTGGACCGAGCAGTAATGTACGGACAACTTACTGATATTTGTTACAAAAATAATGGCACATTTAACATCGAGGCCTGTTATAAACGTTCTAGACTTTGCATAGGTAACTACATTCTTTTCGCATGATATTAACCTATTTTATAAAATATTCGACTCGCTGTAGTTCGCAATTTTACTGCATTTCATAACAACTGAGTTGTTTTAGTGGTACCTACCTACTACTAAGGCTATGACTGACAGTTACGATTCCAGAGATGCCGATTCTGTTGCAGACACATACATACATAAAATCACGCCTTTATCCCTAATGGGTTAGGCAGAGCGAAAAAGACCCAAAGGTCGTTCCGCTACATCTGACATATTTTGAGGGTTATTGCAGATGATTATTCTATATTGCTATAGTGACAGGTTGTCAGCTCATCGCCTAAATTACAATGCTTTGATCCCTCGAATCCCTTAGCTGGTTTTTACAGCATGCCCGGGAGGAGATGCAGCTGGCACATTCTATGTTTTTCTATCAGTTCAGCATGCAAGTAGGAAGAAGTTGCAGACACATTTTTACTTATTTTAGTTTGGTCCTGTCACTTTCTAAAATAGAGACAAAAATACAACAGCTATAGTAGATTCATAGACTAGGGTGGAAGAGAATCAATTCCCGAGGTAGTTAGACGCCCGAGCGCAGCGAGGGCGGCTATAGTCCGAGAGGAATTGATTCTTCTACCCGTGGCAATGACTCTACTTTTCATTTAGAATATGAGGAAAATAAAACTAGTTGTTAATACAAACTAAGTATTTATTGTTAATAAAGTAGGTACCTATTTAAAATTAATAGTCATATTCATATCATACATCGTGTTTTACATTAAGTGTACTCTTGAGCATTGAATATCGGCTCCATACCGTTGAAGGCTGTAATTTTCCAGACAGTCCATTAAAATATGCAAGAAATACACTTTCGGAAAACGATTTTATATCCTTGTCTTCTCGCCATTTCATAAAATCATTGTATGTGTTTAAATATCTTTCTTTTGATATTTCTGGCAAAAGATTTTCTATGACACAATTTGCCTCGTCTATAATTGAATCTGGTGTCAATATATCGCTTGAACTCATTTTTAATACTTATTTAGCACAAAATATCGCACAAAAGTCCGTCACAGATACTTAGAAGAACAGATTTTACTATCCCGCCAATTTGTGTTGACTTTTTAATTATTATTTTTTAATTTTGTCGCGACACTCGCATCGCAAGTTTGCGCTAAATTCACACTGGCCAGTGACACTAGCTGGTTAAAAAGTCACGACATTTCATAAAGTTTTTTTTTTAATATGAAAAAAAGTCTTCACAGCTGACAGCAATTCAAGCAGTTCTATTTTTAAAGTTCATTCCCGCCCTAGGGTGGGGATGAAATTTGTATGAGTTATTCCTTCCCTGTGAAAGGAAAGCAGCATCTTCCACCCAATAGTCAGATCAAAACAACACTACTTTCCGAGTATGAGAAATGAAAATTATAAATCTGTCAAAGTGACGTATACGCTTGAAGTAAGACACCATCTGGCAAGCGATCTTATTTAAGGCGAGTAACGTCACTTTGACAGAATAATAACCCAGCTGTTGTATTTGTGTCTCTATCTTATGCAAATTTTAGAAAGTGACAGGACCAAACTAAAAAAAAAGTTGAGTTGTGTCTACAGCAGAATCGCTCCCAGTGTGAGCTTTATGACAAGCGTGCCTTTGTGATAATATTTTTGAACCCAAAACAGATATATTGAATCGAATATTTTCAAACATAATCTCTTTGTCATCGACGAGATAACACAATAATATTGTGCATAGATGCTGGGAGCGATATGAGTCTTATTATAAACATACCTAATAATTTACTACAACAATTAATAATTGTTTTAAATTATTAATAAATACCATTGTCAAAAATAGTAAAGACATTTACTGTAACTTAAATTCTGTTTGTTATATTTGTAATGCGAAGTGTATGTTTAGGGTTTAGGTGAGAATTATACATTTCAGTGCTTTTCAGTGTCATTCATTAATTTTATAACAGTAAGGTAATAAATTGATCCTATTATTTATCACTGGGACTATTTACATTTCTGGGAATAAAAAGTTTTGAAAAAAAAACTATGATTATTTCGAAGTATTTTATGTTTTCCTAAATTGGCTTGGATTAGCTTTGCGAAGGAAAAAAAACTTTTGATAATGATGATAATTGTGTATGATGCGACCACAATAAAAAATACAGTGTTGAGTTTTTGTCCCATTCTGGACTGGAACTATAAAAAAATCAAGTTATGTGCTAAAAACCTTCGCCTGTAAAAAAATAATTTTATCGGACAGGCAATTTCTGAAATCCATACTAATGTTATAAATGAGGAGGTTAGGAACAAAAAATTACATTTACGTATCTGGTTTTTTTTCTTCTTTTTTTTTGTCTTATCGACGCAAAAGGTTAAATTCTACCATTATTTGCAAAAGTTAAGTTCAAAAAGTGACTATTTTCTTAGAAAACTCTACTTGAACAGCTGCTTCCGGAACAAAAAGTAACATTTTCCTTTATAATCAGTTATCACTATATTTTTTCCTAATTTACTGAAATAAATAAAAAGTGTAAATGACTCTTTTTGTTCCTAACCTCCTCAAATGCGAAAGTAACCTTCTCTGTTTGTTTCTTACTCTTTCACGTCGTCTGAACAGCTAAACCGATTTGAATGAAACTTGGCCGGACGATAGATGGTAACCTGGAGACGGCCATTGGCTAGTTTTTACAGCTGGAAAATACTTTGTTTCCACGGGAAAACTAAATTAAATAGCCACGGATGAAGCCGCGTGTTAAACCACAGGTCAGAAGGCTATATTATGTTATCCCTTGTCAGATACGGTGAAATTTAATTATTTTGTGTGATTTTATATTTATGTGTGTTATTAACAATTTTTCTTGGTGTTATTATTCATAATAAAGTTGCAATTGCGGTTCCAACGTGGCGATGTTATCTTCGAAGGCCTTTTTGTACTCAGATTTTATCTATACTCAACGAAGTAATTTTTATAATGTTGCATCTTATTTAACAGTAATCATGGTATTTGTGACGAGGTCACAGCTTTTATGGAGGCTCTAGTGAACGGCAACAATAATTATTTTTAGGTTCAATGTAACCCAATAGATACACAGTTTAGCGTTCATAAGATTCTGACCAAAATTCCTACAACTCAAGAAAATAAAGTGAAGTCAACTGATGATTTGCCGAATAAATAAAAATAAAATAAAATAAAAAATAAAATAAAAAATAAAATAGTAGATGACCGAAAAGATGGACATACCTGGAACTACTCATGGGCCCGTATTGATAATCAGCTCTCAAGTGTGACAGCGAGTTTGAGTTAGTATCAGAAATGTCAAGTACAAAACGACCTGTCAAATCCATACTTAATATTGCTCTCAGTCTTGAGATCGCTTTATAAATACTAGCCATGGTAAGGTCGACGGTAAACGGCCGAGAGGTTGCAGCCCAACCAGATGGTCTAACCAAAGTCGCTCTACACTGAACACCAAATTGCACGATGCACTCCACGACGCCAAAGATAGGACAAGTTGGAGAAGCATCATAATAGCTATTTATGTAACTGTTGCATAATGAGGGATATTTAACACGAGTGTTAAATACTAATTATGTACAGTTTCATACAATAGTTTATCTACACTCATACAACAAATTTAAATTAAAGAAAAAATAAAGTAATCATTATTTTCTTCTTTTCTAGTTTGCTCAAATAGCAAGCATCTGCGTAAAAATTAAAAAAAACACCTTCATTTTGTTACAGCTTTGCGATAACGAAATGAAATTTGTATGGTTCCTTAGTCACGGCTGCATCGAAAGGTATATCATTTGCTTAGCGTTTCTGATAAGTAAATGAAGGATTTACGACTTGAGTGTAGATAAAAAATATTAAGTTCCCAGTGGGGGAATCTCGACCCTCAGTAAATGGAGAATACGATGCGAGAAAGAGATGCAATTTGTCGAAACCTTCATATCCAACTAGTAACTAGTTACTAGATTTTTTTAACGCTTTAAGACCAAGATTGAAAAGGTGGATTTCCGCCGTGAGGCAAATCAAATCGCATTACAACACTGAAAAAACTGATAATGATAGATGACGTGAATTCAGCTTAAAACATGATGAATTCACGTAAAGTAGGGAGCATACTGATATCACCAAAAATAAGGATGATAATACTGTTGCTGATGATAACGGCATTTAAGAGGACATATCATCATGGATTTAGTGGGATGAGTATGCATTACTTAATTATGTTCCTACTGTTTATGTTCCATTTCCTCATATCTCTTGGTATGACCTATTATTTTTCCTACAATTTTGTGATGACGTGCTCACGTCTCCATTGATGTCCTACCAAACTATTATTATTTCCTCTTATTTTGGGTTATGACCTATTATTTTTCCTACTATTTCGTGACGACGTCCTCACATCTTCGGTGGTGTCATACCAAATATTATTATTTCCTCTTATTTTGGGTTATGACCTATTATTTTTCCTACTATTTAGTGACGACGTCCTCACATCTTCGGTGGTGTCATACCAAATAATATTATTTCCTCTTATTTTGGGTTATGACCTATTATTTTATACGTTTTGAAGGGAAACCAGAGTTACCGATACCAACCGCTCCGGCTTACTTATGATAACGCCGTGAACACAACGATACCGCGTTTCAGATACTAACAGCGACATCTCTCGGATTATTTGTGCGTAATCAGAAGCTCGAGTTTGGCCAAATATACATAATTCATCAACCTAATGACGTAGGAATTTAATTTATAAATAGCGCATCATCTAATTAGAGTAGATATATCCTGTCAGTTGGGCCTACTGCTTCCGTCAAAGTGTGAACGCTTCACTACACTAACCTTCCTTTCCTTGTAATTAATTCCTCCTACTACACTACAGTTTCAAGTAAACAATAAGCAGTAATCCCACGCTATTTCCATTCATGTAAGATATGAAATTATTCTTTTGATTTATGTTTTCAAATAGGCGCACTGCGAGCTCAGAACTTTAAATTAGAATTCTGTTATGTTTTTATTGTAAGTATGAACACTATAACCAACAAAATCTTTTTAAAATAAATTGTATATCTCTACATACATACATACATATACATATATTCACGCCTTTTTCCCTAATGGGGTAGGCAGAGCGTAATCGACCTAATCAAAGGTCGTTCCGCCACGTTTGACAAGTTTTGAGGGTTATTCCAGATAGATCTGTATATTGCTATAGTGACAGGTTGTCAGCCCATCGCCTAAATTAGAATACTGAAACCCTCGATTCCCTTAGCTGATTTTTACAGCATGCCCGGCAGGAGATGCAGCTAGCACATTCTATGTTTTTCTATCACTTCCAGTCCAGCATTGAAGAATCTCTATGATTATAATATTCTCATTTACCATCCCGCCTCAGGGAAGTTAAAAGAAATACTAATGTAGTAGGAAATCTCAGAAAGTTGATTAGTGTCATCGTAAATTTGTAGGAATCATACAAAAGTTGATGAAGGTCCTCTTAAATATGACTTTCAGTAATCGTATTATAGTATTCTACCCTATTACCTACAATATGGTGACTTCAGTATATTTTAAGAGATACGTCTTCATATAAAATATGAAATCTGCATTAAATACGGTGACACTTTCATTGTATTTTATAAATATAATCTAAATTATGAGTATCATTCAAATTTGTAAGAAAGTGTTTTATTTACGATTACTGAGTGTTGTTGTATGAAGAAAATAATATTATTTTAAGTGACCAGTTTTTAAGGTGATAAGCATCATAATATTACCTTAATTACCCAAATAATTTGATTACATCTTACACGTTTTAAAAATGGCATGATATTGAGCTATTATCTCCTTTTCTTATGACAACGCACCTATTTTACACCGATATCACGATATTTTAAGATTACGCCAAAATGTCATTTTTCTCAGTGAAAGCAGCATCGCAACTTCATTTTAACACGGGTTGACTGAAAACTTCCATGCTGGACTGGGAGTGATAGAAAAACATAGAATGTGCCAGCTGCATCTCCTCCCGTGCATGCTGTAAAAATCAGCTAAGGGAATCGAGGGTTTCAGTGTATTGCAATTTAGGCGATGGGCTGACAACCTGTCACTATAGCAATATATAGGTACATAATCACCTGTGTAATAACCCTCAAAACTTGTCAGACGTGGCGGAATTACCTTTATTTAGGTCGTTTTTGCTCTGCCTACCCCTATAGGGATAAAGGCGTGATTTATGTGTATGTATGTATGTATGACTGAAAACGCGACTGGTTAAAGACACGCGACTGATTTTGGTACCTGTTTCAGCTTTTATTTTTCAGGTACCTAATGTAATAAGTAGACCCCGTTATCTAACGCTCAAGTTGGTGGCAAGTGATGGGGCAATTTTGATAATCTGAATCGATACAAAAGAGTTGATTCAAACTCAACAGAGTTTTGCTATAGTGATTTAAGTAGATAATTAAGAAATTTAAGATTTTTTATTTATTTATTTATGATTGTAGCTTTCATAGTAAATTAATAAGATTTTTTCCAGATTATATGAAGTCAAACTTCGTCGCCTGCTTGTAAATATCCATTTTAAAAATGAAAATGATTTTTCGACCTCCACAGATGTAACTGGCAAAAAATGTAGTTTTTTGTATTGCTCTATGCAGTTTTTCTTTATAATTTTGTTATCAATTTCAACTTCCTTTTTTTCTATCAACTGATTAATAGTTTTTACAGACTTAAATCCTGGATTTTTATTTGATTTACTCACAAAAAAACAATTTTATTTTGACAAATAACTCTTTATAAGTAAATATGAATCAACAAATAATGTGAAGCTACAGCACTATTTTGAAGTGCCACCAAATTGAGCGTCAGATAACGGGGTCTGGTAATAAGCAAACATTTTTATAAAAAATATAATAAAATGCTATGTCTGAACAAATTAAATTGCTTCATAAGAGTTGATAATTATTATTAGGGTCAGTTCACACCGGGAAGCGACGCCGCGCGAAGTTGCTTAAAGTTGCATCTCGTTATATCACAAAGTAACAGGCTGCACCGTGGAAATTTTCAAGTTTTGGCAATGAATGTGTATCTTTTTGCATAGTAAATAATCTAGATTGTAATCACGCTTCTGAAAATTTCGTGCTGCGTTGCGTCGCGTCGCTTCCCGGTGTGAACAAACAAAATGTTTTAAAAGTTAACTTAGCAGTGTCAATGCTGAAAGTCAAGGCCTTTGTCACATTTTTTGCGAGTCTTTTTGTTCATTATGCTTTTATTTCGGCTGTGATTTCCTTGTCAATAACATTATGATTGTTGCATTGCATGTAAGTTGTAGCGAGTTGAAAAAAAAAACATAAAGCACGATTTAAGCTCAATGTCCGCAATACACTTGCCAAGTTTAAGGATCGTACTGCCTTCATGTCTAGATATCTGAGTCTGTTTTTCTTATTTTTAAGGTCGTCTCACGGCTATGTTATTCTCTTCCCTGCAATGTTATTTATTTGGGGTAAAGTGTGCGCATTTCAAATCCACCCTTATTTATTTAAAATTTCTTAAGGTCTCAAGATGTTTGCCAGAAACTATTCCTTCGCAATTCGCAATCCGGTTTTCATTAGCGGACTGAGGTTGATACCGTTGTTCAGGCGACCTTGTGGCCTTCATTCGGAACGCGGATAGGCCCAGCAAGGTCGACCCCGGTGACGTTGCACGGGCGATGTTTTTGTCACCGGCAGATTGTGCATGCGTCTACCTCTGTCACAGAATATACCGGGTGTAAGGGACAGCGTCCCGCAAACTTATAGGGGTTGCTCAGTCAACGATTTATTTTCATTTCCTGAAAAAAAATCCTGGTGGTAGTTGTTCAGTATCATTGACTGAGCAACCCCTATAAGTTTGCGGGACGCTGTCCCTTACATCCCATATAATAGCCTCTGTGGCACATCCGTGGTCTAGTGGTCTGAGGTTTGGGTTCTCGATCAAGATGTCATGGGTTCTATTGCAATGGGGTTCATTGTTATGAAGTTGATACTTACATAGATATTTACTTTATTAACTTTTTTCTACTCGTTTAGTTTGAAAAATTCGAGCTGAATCACATGATTCTCTGTGAAGAAAGATGTTTTCTTCAGAGGGCACGTTAAGCTATCGGTCTTGATAGCTTTCTCTGATAGGAGTCGTTACAGAAGTGGTTAAAAAATACTTTGAAAAGTTCATGAATGAGATTATTGACCTTTTTCATAGTAGATACCCTGTTTGTCAAAACTCGTTTAGGGAGATTTCACTAATGAATAAAAGATACAAAGGCATAATCATCACTAACCGGAACCAAAATTATCAAGCACACATTATGATTTCATGGCATCGCTTCATTTGAATGGCACAAGCACAACACGGATTCACCGAACAATGAGAACCCGTCACGCGTAAGTTAACATGTATGTTGACAATCGGGACGACAACTTGACGAATTATTTCAATAATATGAGTAAAAATTATTACCTGGGCCATGTCAAGGTGAGAGTGATCATGATTAGGCATAATCCGTGTTCCGTGCGAAAAACAAGGTGCAAAAAAACGACCAATGACCATAGTTAATTATAGGGTTATAAACCTACTCTACTCATGAAAATAAACAACCTTCTTCAAGATTATAAATCATAGAGAATAAACCTCCTGTCCCTTTTCAATTTTATTTCTTAGAAAATAACATTTTGAATTTTAATTTTAGGTTGCTGAACCTGCGTCTGGAATCTTATATTATTTCCAATAAAACTGTTATTATTCACATAGTTTGACTGGAAGAGATCTCTCCATTGGGATGAGTTAATTTGTCTTGGTCAAATCAGTAATTATAATTGAATTTTCAAGGACCTACTTATATTAGCGTTTGTATTCCAAACTCTGCAAATGTTACATAGTGTATCAGCAACTATTCAATGGCCTACAAAAACTAATTTGAAAGTGTTTTTAATTTTATTTGAGTTGAGTTTTAATTGAGCATTTAAAAAGGTTTAGATGGCGAGAGGCTGACAAGCTGACAACCTGTGAATATAGGCAATACAGCTACACATTTCGTTCGTTATAAAAACAATCCAACTTATCAGATGTGGTGAAGACGTTTTTTATGAGCCACATGACGCTCTGCCTATAAGGGGTAGAGGCGTGACTTTAAGTATCTTGCCTGTAATTCAAATCCTGAAATCTAATCTGTGCTATGCTAATACAGGAAGACTTGCATCCGTGTTTAACAAGGTATCGAACCGTTAAATTGGATCCTGTTGTCAAATTTGTCTTTAACTGCCTTAACTGCACATCCGTGCTCTGTCTAGCGTCTATAATAAAGAACTTTATTACCCAACGTGTCTTTAAAGTAAGATAAAATTCTTATTCATCGACAATGAATAATTTTTTTTCATGGTTACTTTGTATTTAATTTACAAGATAAATTCTATGTTTTGTTCAACAATCCAACATACTCAATTGCTTTGGGCTATATTTTACTAATGACCGATATGAGCAATGAGCATAGCGTTCATGATAATTAGGAACTTTCCCTACAAAACTACTTTATTGAAAACGTTTTCTTAAAGTCAATAGAACCAAAAAAGAAAAATAATTATGGTCTCTTGCCAATATTTTTCCAGTTGACTGCTATTTGTACTAGAACAGTCAGCAACAGCAATGCCAATTGGAGGTCGTAAATTGTTCGCGATAAAATCATTGAGTCTAGGTAAAGTGGATTCCGTCGGGAGCGCGATTACGTAAAGTGCGGGAGCAATCATAAGATGATTACCGCGTCCGGCATTAGTAGTTTTAATGTAGTCTATGGTCGTATTAGCGCATTTACCAATCAAAAACACGACGGGCCACGTGCCCTGAGGCAGATGACGACAGTGACTTGCAATTTGTAGGACTCGAAACCAATACATTGCCAATTTGGTGTACAGTTGAGGGCCATATTTGGAAAGAGACAGGCAGTTTTGTCTGTTGTGTTGTGCATGTTTGCCAGTTGTTTGCGATGCGATGCGAACTACAAAACTGAACATAGCTCACGTGCATTATTTGTGGCCCCGAGCTGTAAAAAATGCCAAGGGCTTTTGAAAAGTTAACAGGTATCATGGTCAAAATATATTCAATGATTGGATTTTTCAGACGGCAAGATTGAACGTATTAAAAAAAAAACAAGCTTCTTTTTTTAGAACTCTATTGCACTGTACCTAATGTATTATACTCACGAGTCACGGCATTCTCTACAAGAAGCCTTTTAGAATCAAACACCCGTCACGATCTATACGCTCCTCGTGATATTTAAAATAACTACTTATATTTGTTTTTTTTTTGTTTCAGGTAAAACTGTTATGTAGCCATGGCAGTCGAAACAAAAGACACACAAAATAAAGAAAAGGGACAAAATATTAACGGAGGCAATGACTTAAATGGAACTAAAGTAATTAAGAATAGTCTAAGTAAAATGAAGAAAGGAAATGAACAGAATAAAACCGGTAATATTCTTAAAGACGAAGACGGTTGGGAAGACTTAAACTTCTTTGAGAAGTCGAGGAAAATGATCTCACTCATCACGGTGGAGCCAATACTGGCGTGTTATGTGATGCCGTCGGTGCTCGCCGCCTTAGCCACACAAAACCTATACTTAGAAAAAGCTTGTAGAGTAAACTTAAAATATCCTCACCATGTGTGTGACGCTTTGACCAGAAGAGACACAGCGAACTATACAATTGAAGAAGAAGAGGTCCAGAAGCTGGTTGCGTCAGTTGCAGGTTGGAAGACTGTACTGCAATCATTTTTACCCTGTTTCATTTTAATATTTCTGGGAGCATACAGCGATAGAGTCGGCAAAAGGAAATTTTGTATGCTCTTACCGATTGTTGGAGAATTCTTGACAAGTATGGGACTGATATTGAATACATACTTTTTCTATCAGCTGCCTTTAGAAGTGGCGGCAGTGACTGAAGCGATATTCCCTGCTCTGACTGGAGGGTGGTTCACGATGTTCATGGGAGTGTTCAGTTATATAGGGGATGTGACAACTGAAGAGCAGAGGACTTTGCGGATAGGGATTGTGAATTTGTTTTATTCTGTGGGAGTCCCTGTGGGCGCGGCTCTGAGTGGCATCTTGGTGCGGAAGATTGGTCTATACGGGGTGTTCTCATTGAGTGCTACTCTCTACGTGTTCAGTTTCTTGTACGGATTCTATAGAATCAAGGAGATGAAACGGCCCGATTTAAATTACGTAAGTATGATCAAGTTCTATATTTAGGTTGCATTCGACTGTGACACTAGTGTGTTTTGTCACATCATTTACTTTGAAGAGATTCTTTGATGGTGATGGAAATAGCCAATGTTTAACAATAATTTATTTATTCGTTGGTATGTTGTACGATACGATAAGGCTACTTATGATCTTATAATCATAAATTAGGTCATGCTAATAATAATAACAGCGACAGTTCAATAGTAACTTTTTGTTCATTATCATGTCGACACGCCCAAGGAACAACAACGTATCTCAATTCTGTCAATTTTACAGGAGAGCAATTTTAAGGTTTAAAAAAATTCTCCTGCTTTTGTTTTTTAATTAATTTAAGTGATTGTTCGTTTTAAAGAATACATGTAACGGGTTTTATATAATGTTATATTTGTTTTTATCATAATAATTTGATTTCATTGAGTTTTATGACTTACAATTAAGTGCTAGGATGCTTATTACCTGCAAGAACAACGTAAATTGAGATACTGAGCATCAAAATTGAAGAGATAATTTAAATTTACGGTGAACACCAGTGTATGTCTGAGTTACGTTTAAGTTATCTTATGCTATTAGCACCTTTTGACCGTAAAGTAATCTAAGTGTAGGCTTGTTTGAAATTTACTTTCTATAATGCAATGCAATAAAACACTTTTTCACAAAATTTTTAAGTTTTATTTATACCAAAGTATAATAATAAATGGATACCTAGTTGGCAAGTATTAGAATAGTAGTGATACAACAAAAACAACCTCATTTCCATACCAAAGAAAAGTGTTTAATACCTTAGTAGTCTAATTATTAGAATACTAATGTAACAACAAAAGTGAACTATTCCTTATTCATACCAAAGCAAAAGTAATTAATACCTAGTTGGCTAATATTAGACTACTAGTACTACATCAAAAATGAACTTGTTTTTAAACCAAAGATAAAGTACGGTCATTTTCAGACTAAATACAACAAAAATAAACCTTTTTTCATTCATACAAAGAAAAGTAGAAGCACGTAGAAGGATAGGAAGGATTTCTTCCATGCTTGACTGGGAGCGATAGAAAAACATAGAATGTGCCAGCTGCATCTCCTCCCGGGCATGCTGTAAAAACCAGCTAAGGGATCCGAGGGTTTTAATATATTGTAATCTAGGCGATGGGCTGGCAACCTGTCACTACAGCAATATACAAATCTATCTTATACAACCCTCAAAACTTGTCAGACGAGGCGAACTGACCTTTGTTTGGGTCGTTAACGCTCTGCCTACCCCATTAGGGATAAAGGCGTGATTTATGTATGTGTATGTATGTATGTACGTAGAAGGCAAATAATTGCCTCGATTCTGCGCATGCATTCCTTAGCTTAAGCAGGCAAATGATACCTGTATATGTCCTGTCTCTTTTCTTTTCCGTATTTGTGAAATTGCCAGGAGTATCCTTAAATAAGCTAAGAATTGCGTACGCAAATTCGAGGCCATTACAATACGATAAACGCAGCTGCCGCTTAGGATCACTGGGAAAACAGCAGCATCGTAAGTATTGAATTGATGCAGCTGACGAAAAACAAAAACATTGTAAGTATTGGATAGACGCAGCTGCCACTTAAGATCACCGGGAAGACAGCAGCATCGTAAGTATTGAATAGACGTAGCTACCACTTAGGATCACAGAAAAAACAGCAGAATCATACCTAAGTATTGGATAGATGCAGCTGCCAATTAGGATCACCGGGAAAACAGCAGCATCGTCAGTATTGGATATTCGCAGCTACCACTTAGGATCACAGGAAAGACAGCAGCATCGTAAGTATTGGATAGACGTAGTAAGCGTTTAGGATCACTGGGAAGACAGCAGCATTGTTAGTATTGGATAGTCGCAGCTACCACTTAGTATCATAGAAAAGACAGCAGCATCGTAAGTATTGGATAGACGCAGCTGCCAATTAGGATCACCGGGAAGACAGCAGCATCGTTAGTATTGGATAGTCGCAGCTACCACTTAGGATCATAGAAAAGACAGCAGCATTGTAAGTATTGGATAGATGCAGCTGTGACTTAGGATCACCGGGAAGACAGCAGCATCGTAAGTCATGGATAGAAGAAGCAGCCACTTAGAATCATAGGAAAAACAGCAGCATCGTAAGTAATGGATAGACGAAGCAGCCACTTTTTTGTATGTTTCGCTATTTATTCCTTTGACATGGGGGTCAGAGTCGTTTTTAGCAAACACGGACTTCGACGAAGCAGCCACATAGAATCACAGGAAAGACAGCAGTATCGTAAGTGTAGCGTACATCGAATGCGCCACATCAAGAAACAGTAGTCCTGAAACGCGGTATCGAAGTTTGCACGGCGATCTGCTTGTATACAACTTCCAAACTACTCCAGTTGAACTTCGGTCCCTTGGTCACAACACCCGACCAGGAGGGTAGCTACTCTTTACTCATCCATCATCACTAAGCCAATTTGCTTCAGCAATTAACTCCTGAATAAGTATTGGACAGACAGACACTAACACAACAGTTTTTGAAGATCACAAAGAATACAGCGGCATCGTAAGTATTGGATTGGATAGATGCAGCTGCCACTTAGAATCACAGGATCTTTCCTGCAGCAGCATCGTATTTGATAGACACAGCAGCCTTTTAAGATAACAGGAAAGACAGCGACATCGTAAGTATTGGATAGTCGCAGCTACCACATAGGATCGCAGGGAAGACAACAGCATCGTATTGGCTAGACACAACAGCCTTTTAAGATCACCAGGAAGACAGTAGCATTGTAAGTTTTGGATAGTCGCAGCAACCACTTAGGATCACAGGAAAGACAGCAGCATCGTAAGTATTGGATAGATGCACGCAGCTGCCACTTATTATCACAGGGAAGACAGCGGCATCGTAAGTAATGAATAGTTGCAGTTATCACTTAGGAACACAGGAAAAACAGCAGAATCGTAAATATTGGATAGACGCAGCTGCCACGTAGGATCACCAGGAAGACAGCAACTTTGTAAGTATTGTATAGACGCAGCTGCCACTTAGGATCACCGGAAAGACAGCAGCATCGTAAGTATTGGATACATGAAGCAGCCACTTAGGATCACAGGAAAGACAGCAGCATCGTAAGACACAGCAGCCTTTTAAGATCACAAGGAAGATAGCAGCATCGTAAGTATTGGATAGACGCAGCTGACATTTAAGGAGAAGACAGCAGCATCGTAAGTATTGAATAGACCTCCGTCACTCACTCTCCTCCTCCCACACTTCCCTATCGCGCCTCCCATTTTTCACTTTCCTCTCATCCCTCACTTTCGTCTTGTCCCTAAACATAATTTCAAAAGTGTAACATATTAACCAGATCTGATGGCCTAATAATAATTTCGGTGGCGCGATTAAAATTTTGGTGGCGCGATTTTTCCACCAAAATTAGTTTTCGCCACCAAAATGGCGTTTTCGCCACCAAAACACGCCCACCAAAATTATTTTTTTCACTTTAAATGATTGTAACGCGCTATTTGTTCTAATATGGCATCAAAAACAATACTACAAGGCAATTTGAACGATAGCAACAACTTGGAAAAATCACAACACACACACGGTCAATAAATGAGTAAGAAACATTTCAAAATATTTGTCGCCCATGCCACCAAAAGACATATTTATGTTTTTTGCTGAAAGATGAAGCCCAACTGCAGCTGATTATCACTTGCAGCTGGTTGAGCACATTGAACTGGAGCAGGAAATGTGGACATCGTGTTTGTGGGACTAGCTATTGTTGATTTAAGAGCGTTCAAAAATTGACCACCAAAATTAGTTCGTTCTCCCGGACACTTCTTTAAGTTACTATAACTTCTAAACTTCTTAGACAGTATGCGTTAATTTTCCATTTTTATATTAAATTAGTTCAATCAGATCACAGTTTTCTAAATTACTAAACTAAACTGTCTCTTAAACAAAAGTTTTCAAAGGGTTTCTGCCGCAAATCGGGTAGCGGACACTCCACCAAAATTAGAAAATAGGTTTTTATGATTTAATTCAATCATATTACACTTATTTAATGGAGTTTGAAGTTCTTGCACTTATGTGATACTATAATAGGATTGAAATTTATGTCTCCATGTAGTAAAATACCCATATTTAATGTTTAAAAAAAATTCAGATCGTTTTTACAGATTTAAAATAGTATTTTCACGTCGGACGCACTAAAAATGCGGGTGGGAAAATGACCCAAACACAACATCAAATTTATTCCGATTAAACTGAATTTACCGTTCACCAAAAACTAAAATACTGGAAAATATATTCGTAATTCAATTTACTATTATGTTCCCAAGAAATCAGAATGAAAAAGTACTGGTTTTAAATTTTTTAATAAATATACGATGTTTCAATTTTCAAATGCGCTATTTCCGATTTGTAACGAAACGACTAAAACATATTAATTCAACTTAAAATGATAATGACTTATCTTGATTCATATAAAATACGGAGAAAATCAACGTAACTCAATTTGCAATATTTTTGCATGTACATTTATCTAAAAAAAAATACGATCAAAACAATGTAAGTAAAGATAAGTTGCAACGTTTTTAAAAGGGAGCCTTTTTGATCCGTAAAACAAAATTGTAGTTCAATATAGTACGTTTTATCCGTCGAACATGTGTTTTTTTCAGAAATCGACCGCAGGTTACTTTGTTGTGATTCTCGCTAACTTCGGTTCTATTGCACTTAGAGATACGTTTGTTGGACACAAATGTAGAGAAAAATATGATAAAGAAGGATATGAACTTAACTCATTTTTGTCGTAACTCAAGTTACGTTGTTGTTCCTTGGGCGTGTCGATGTCATGTGTTCAAATATCAATATCTATTCATTGTCAAGAATCCACGTGTCTAGGGCCCGTATTTATAATCAGCTCTCAAGAGTGACAGCGAGTTTGAGTTTGAATCAGAAATGTCATTTCAGTACAAAACGACCTGTCAAATCCACACTTAATATCGCTCTCAAACTTGAGATCGCTTTAAAAATACGAGCCTAGGATATCGTTATGACATTGAAGGTGTCTAGATTTATTGAAATAGCCTTCACTTCCATGTACTTATTAAGCTTTAGAGATTTGCATTATGCCATTCATGTTTACAAAGAACAAAGTAAGATATCATCTTACATTCTATCAGATATTCACTCGACTTAAAAACTACATTTTATATAAAAATAATATACAATGTTTACATATTTTGGCAAACAATGTAACATGTTTCCTCTAATAAACAGCATAGTTAGTTATCTCTGAATAAACTTAGAGCACTGGACACATCATGGTTTCGATAATAGTTGAAAAAGAATTGATAAAAAATTGTTTACATCAAACAGAAATGGCCGGTGAAATGACCGTGAACGGTGGTTAATAAAATATGTAAATACCTACTTAGTAAGTTCACTAGGCAAATCAGATCATCGAAGTATAACAGATCAACTGAAGGCCGATAGCTTGACCCAGATTTCTGTTACACTCTACTGAAAGCATCCTTCAATGTTGCTGCGGAAAACATCATCAAACATCTATTAAATACTTCAGTTACCATAAGAATATTTTTGAAAAGTCATACCAAATAATGACATTTCTTGCATAAAACTCCTATAAGCTGATATTTTAATAATCTCATTTGTTAATCGCAGTAGATCATGATAATGGGGACCCAACCATTAACAGGAGACACTACTAACCATCATTTAACCATCATTAAATTGAAAATCGGGAAAATGTGCGTAATTTACGTCTTTCAAAAGTATAAAATAATGAATACTTACTTACTTAGCGAGTGGATTTTCGAGTCGAACAACGACCCGATAAACCCTGGTGTCAGAGTTTTCAAACCGCCTAGTAGCACAGCTATAGGCCTCTGACGTGGTTTCAGTATCGACCACTATCAAAGACAGTGACCGGGACCGACGGCTTAACGTGCCCTCCGAAGCACGGAATCTTTTTTCTTTTCGGACAATCAGGTGATTCAGCCTGCAATGTCCTAACCAAACTGGGGAAAACCTCACAAAGTGATAAATTGACACATATCAACTTTGTCCCCCCCCCCCTGGGAATCGAACCCAGGACCTCCGGATCGTAAGCCCACAGCTTAGACCACTAGACCACAGAGGCAGTTAAATAATGAATGAAAGAAAATAACAATTTTGCCTCGGGCCACGACCTCAGAAGTAAAGTAGTTTCTATTATTATTCAATATGGTAATGACAAGCGAGGTACCTCCTGATTGGTTCTAATTCACGTTATTATTTTTGATTTTGAAGCGGTAATGCAACATAATCAAAACAAATATTTGCCTCATAATTTGTTAAATAATGGCAAAGTTCTATGAAGAGGTCTAATACTAGAAGGTGGTTTAAGTACCTCAGCTCCTATTGGAAGTAAGGTCTAAGCCCTTTAACTGTGAAATGTTTATCATTAATGGCAATTGCACAACAAGTGTGTGATTTCGAAGGAAACACGAGACTAAGGTCGCAATGGGTCAGCGCGGCAGTAATGTCTGGTCTGGTATGACCATAATATTTACTCACGCATAGTTGTACAATGCTGCAGCGCTCGTGGTCAAATGGGTAGTGCTTATTCATTCCGATAATGAATCTTAAGCAACCATCCCCGTGGCCAGGCTATGGAAGGGTGACCGGTAGTGGTACACAACACAAGCGTTTCTGTGCTTCGAAAGGCACGTTGAGGATTATAATGAGCTGTAGTATTTCTGTCATTATTTTATTCAAATTTTAGAAAGTCACAGGACTAAACTAAAATTAGTTGTGCCTGCAAAAGAATCGGCACCCATAAGTAGGTAGTATTGAATTGAGAGGAAATTAAAAGAATGTGCCAAAGTCGCTGATAAAGCGGAAAACCATACACAGAGTTTTTTTTTTTTCGTTTGGAAAATTTGTCGCTGAGTTTTCTTACTAACTTCATTTCTAATTTTATTAAAAAGTATGACGTCAATGTTATCCCTGCATTTATATTAGGTGTAAGGGACAGCTTACCGCAAACTGATAGGGGTTGCTTAATCAACAAAACTGACCAACAATTACCAGAAAATTCTTTTAGGAAATGAAAAACTTATTTGCTTTTCCATACCAATTGTCTGATCAAGGTGGTAATTTTATAAGAGAAAGTAAAAAAAAAAAATCATCACCTGTAAAAATTTCCTGGTGGAAGTTGTTCAGTTTCGTTGACTGAGCAACCCCTGTCAGTTTGCGGGAAGCTGTTTCGGTATTTAAACTTCATAATCATAACATTAATCTTTACTGTAGTCTTCCTACGGAAAAATATGTCAATTACCTTAGGCCCGTATTGATAATCAGCACTCAAGAGTGACAGCGAGTTTAAGTCCGTATCAGAAATGTCATTTCAGTACAAAACGACCTGTCAAATCCATACTTAATATTGTTCTCAATCTTGAGATCGAATTATAAATACGAGCCTTAGAATATTTATGTATGTCATTAACCTATTCTTGATGCAAATTAGTATAGATAGACGATTTGTTTTGTTTACATATTTTAAATAGTAATGGGTACGAAAACGTTTCGTCTAGTCGTGTGTTAACATAATTTGTCATCAAAATGTGGGATTATGTTCACGATTATAATAAAATAATGATGATTTTGATGAAACAGAAATTAATATGTTTATCTTATTGAGGTCCACAATTTTGTACTAATACAATAATTTGTGACACAGATCAAGACAATTTTTAATTATATCAAATAATTATGCAAACAGTCTGTTATAATAAATATTACAAAAATTTCAGAAGAAATCAAAGAACTGCTGCGAATGGACGAGAGACTTCTTCGACACGCGCTACGTGAAGGAAACATTGATGGTGGCCTTCAAAAACGGGCCGAATAAGCGGCGCCTTCGAGTGATTATGCTCATCGTCGTGTTGTGCGTCGTTATTGGACCTATCTACGGTGAGTACCATTTCAAATTGGGAAACATTGAACTCTATGGTTACGGTTAGGATAAGCTAGAATCAAAGAACTACTGCAAACGGTTGATCAACTTCTTTGATGAAGAAATTAACGTTGATGGTGGCCCCTTTGAAATCACGACATAATATCCTCAGTTTTTTGTTGTTTACTTGCCAAATCCCAATCTGTTGTCTCATGATATGACAGAAAATTACAGGTTTGGACTTTTTTTTAGTTGTAACCTGTGTTGACAGAATCGACACAGTTAAAGAACATAGACACAAAAAAAGAGTATTAACAAGTAAATATCTTCACGGTAAGTCTTTGTTAAGGACACTATAATAAAGGTATTAGTTATGGCTCAGGCAAAACTTTCACTGACCAGTTTCACTTCACACCTAGTTTAGACTTGCTTGGTAACAACGTCTATAAAGTACTCATTTTATGGCCAACCACCAGCCATATTATTATCGTTAAATATTTTTGCTTCTCATGTTTAAACCTTACTTAAAGAACTTTTGTCTGTATTATAAAAAAATACAAACGTTTTCGAACTAGAGATTACATTAATTATTAGAACTCTATTAGATGTTAATATACTCATTTTGTATTTTGTATTTATTTTATTTAGACAAAAATGATAACATGACAATTTTAACATTAGGTGTAGAGACAGAGCCAAAAAGCAAGGAGAATTAAATGCCTTATTTTCTACTCCTCAATGAAATGTCAGTAGCAGCCCAAATAGACCAAGGCCCGTGCCAGGACTAGCTACTTCTGGTTAAATGAGAGACCTACAATGCTCCTTGATTTGATGAAATACATAAGTTACGACCAAATAAATGCTTAAGCGTAACATAACTCGAAATTTTGGTAAACTTACTTCTACGCTATTACCATGTATTTTCGATAATTTCGAGAACAAAACATCCTAAAAAAAAAAAATACAGTATTAAGATCAGCCAATTTACACAAGATCGGTTTGTACCGCTCTGACATCGCGCCATTCACGTTGGATCGCCATTCAAATTGTAAGACATGAATGGAAGTAGAAATTTGACGCCGCGCTCAATCGTCCTATATTTCCTGCGATCTGTTGACGTCACAGAAATTCTCAGCATGGAAAGTATAAACACTTCGAGCGTTTCTGGGGTTTATTTGTGATACTGGACTACCTATCATTTGCTAAGGATATTATTATTGACTGTAGTCACACCGGTTTACCAGGAACGGTTTCCGCTACGTCTTGCAAATTGTTTTGGGTGTGATTTCTCGGAGTCAAAAATATACATACATCCTAATTTAATTTTATTATAACATTTACGTCATCAACTGTCCCCAATCTTACGAGATTATTAGTCACTTCACTTAACTGGGTACCTCTCTCTTCTTCTGTATGTTGGACTAGCACAAGGTTTTTCAACATTCTGATATTTGTATTTTTCTGTTTGCAGGTGAAATGTCGGTAATGTACCTGTTTACGAGATACCGCTTCAATTGGAACGAGGTGGACTTTAGCATGTTCTCTACTTACGCAATGTGTACTTCCTTAGTTGGTGAGTGTAGTTTGCAAACAGAACCTTACCTTTCCTTAACAAGAAATTCGTAGGTACTGCCGTCCTTTAGCTAAAATGCCGTTAAGTGTAAAAACCATATTTTGAGATAGGCGGGATTTAATGGAAAACTATCGCTATTTGAAAAATAAGTAACGTATGAACAAATTTGAGGTATCACCTAATAGCTAATGAAAAGATCTATACAATGGTGATAAGTTTACACCATGTTGTAGAAGAAAATTTCAAGAAAATGGGAATTTTCTGTTATCGTTAAGTATTTTTTCAAGAATCAATGAAATAATCCACCACTTAAATGTCGCTAACACTACCTTAACGGCGTTTTAGTGTTTGGTTTTTATAAAAATTGAGTGACTTTTACAAGACAGGAATAATTTGAATATTTCCTTGACTAAAAAGCCGTTAAACACTTTAGAGCTGTTATTGTGTAAAAAAACTGAACTCTGAATATTAAACATTACATGACTAAAATGCCGTTAACGTCATTTATCCGCTTCTTACGTATTTTATGGTTATTTTTCGGACTAATACAAAGCTAAAATGCAGTTAAATGTTAAACCTTGGTCATTAACGGCATTTTAGTTTTGGATTCATAGTATATTATTTTTCACAATCCAATTATTTGCAATTAAATGCAAAAATAATGAACGGTTTTAATCACATTTTAGAGTTGATAATTCGATAAATAACAGATTTACTTACAAAAATATCAAGCCTTTTAACTTAAAAAATATAAATTGATATCTGTTTTCAAAAAAATGTGCTTATTTACCATTTATTTAACATACTAAGACCACCTTTAGTTAATATCAGAAATTTCTTTTTGCGAAAGTTGTCTGATATGAATGTGAGGGTATTAGTAAAATTGATTGGTTAGCAACATATGCAATTTGAGTGTCAGATTTCAGAGACAAGCAACTTTTAATTCAAACCTGAATTAATTATTAAGGAATATATAAATTAAGGACCATCATGCTCCAGTGCAATCGAAACAAATATGTTTTATCTATAGCTCACTAATAATAACGTGATAGGTATGATTTTCTAAACACGTCCAAGATTAGATACGCCGAAAATTTTAAAAGAAAGGGCACAATATTGTAAGTGTAGAATTTAATTCCAGATTTACAGAGACGACTTATCCACCAGTCCTAAGAAAACGGTGATCTGACTAAAGTTTATCTGTTTCTGAATAAACTAAGAGTGCATATATCTCGAAGTCTTTCAAATTGCTATAATATTATCCATATTATCAATGATTTACCATTTTATTTTTCATCTTTTGAATAAGATACCATTTATATATCTTTCATCTAAGCAAACTCTCATCTCCATGTTCATTGTGACGAATGTTTCGAACCATTTTTCAAATGCCGTTGACTATATTCCATTATTTTGTGATATGCTTATTTTTGTCATCAATATTTTAGCTTCTTTCTTTGCTTATATCCTACAAATACATGTATAGTATGTTCGTTATAGTTTAATAAAATATAACATTGTCCAAAAAATCTTATCTATATTTGCAAAATTGTCATCCCATACCCAATTCTAAATCTGTTCTGAGATGCTTGAAATGGTGACTCATCACAATCAGCAATTAACTACTTTTTAACCAAAAGGAACCTCATGAAAAGTGGTTCATCATCAATCAGATTTCGAAGTCGATGATAAAGCACCACGTTTATGTAAATATCTCTGAAACATCGACGTCACCAAATCAAAAGTAGACAGTATTTACGTTACTGAATTACAGTACCCAATGTCTCCAATACTTTGAAATTCTCCTTGCTATATTCCGTTTAATCAACTTTCTCGGGAGGTTGTGAACTTGTGAATTGCTATTATAGATAACTGTTAAAGCGTTGGTAGAGCAAATGTATGAAAATACATTCTCTATGTGATGCAATACCTCAGCCGGCGTAATGCTGGGCAATGATTTATCGCATCTTCGCTCTTTTTATAAACAATAAAAATGCTCTACTTTCTCTCTCTCATTTTATGCCAATTTAAGTACTACAAGTTCCTATGTTTTAGTCGCTCGGAAGCGATCCTACAGTCACTTTCAGTGTGTTTCTGATTAATATCAGAAACTTTGGCTAGTAAATTAATTCCATCAAAACGAAAACATTAAAAATCGGCAGTCTCTGCACATTTCTCGAATTGAATATTTGACGATATTTCTTTTTTTGAGATAATATCGAAAAATATAGGTGATAGCTATGATATTCAACCAATGTTGTTAATGAATATGGATACTTTTATTTTTCGGGAGTTAGTTAAGTGCATGAAGACGGTTCATATATTTATTTCGAATATATCGGATTTAATTTATCGTTTTGTTTTTGATGATAGACAGGGCGACTTTAGCTTTCACAGACAGATCAAATAATAAAAGTTGATAACAATACGAAAGTAAATTGTAAACAACAATATAATACCATTCAATTAAAAGCCAACCTAATTAAGTACTGACCTAAACAAAAATCTTTTTAAGTTGCTTATAAAATATGTCCTTAGCAACGTATATTTGAAATAATCTGCATTTTCTTAATCCTAAAAAAAATATAGGAACCCAACATTTCTTGCCTGTAACTTGTAAATGAAAAAGGGGGGAAATAATAATTTTAATTATCTTAATACAATACCAACACAACGTAAAATTTGGGTGCCAAACATAACGGCTGGCTGCGATCCTTGTATGAACGCGAGAATAGATAACGGCTTTTTAGCGTAGTAACAGGAGTTAGCGGCATTTTAGTGTTGAAAATGTAAACAATATTCTTTTTTAGTATTTTTACCATGCCGTTATGATTAACTAACTATTGTAAACATTCAATAAAAGTGCGCCAAAATACAAGTCTAAAACGCCGCTAAACATCTTTAACGGCATTTTAGATTAGTTTTATTACATAACGGCTTTATAGTCTTGGATTGGAATATCACTTGTGTACAATTACTAAACTAGAATGCAGTTAAAGTACTTTAGCGGCATTGTTGAGTACAAAAATCATTTAGCGGTGTTTTAGCTTAGTAAAATGCGATAAAAATATAAACGAGATTAAGGTTAAAGTCACTTAACCGCGTTATAGTTATGCAATTATAACTAACGGCATTATAGAATTGTAAACCTGTCGAAGTTTGGCAGTTAACGGCGTTTTTCGTTTCATTATCTCAGCAATGGTAATAAATAGAGAAAAACGGGTTAAATCAGTCGATAGAGAATTTTTTTCTGATTACGATGGGCAGAAAAAGTAAAAATCCGCCAAAAGTCACTTAACGGCATTTTAGCTTAAGGACGGCAGGGTACTGGTCCCACGTAATCGACTAAAATCTAATCGCCCTAATGCCAGCATTTGCTTCTTGGTGGGCACGTAGCCTATAATAGGTATGTGTGGTGATGATGGATGATGACGATGAACACAAAATCATGTTAACTTATGTTATGATTACAGGGTGCATATATCCTTTCTGTGTGGATGTGAAACTGCCCGTTAAACTGGACAACTTTCCGCAAGGAACATCGATCGAAATATGAAAAATTGGCGATTAGCTTTCTATGGCATTTTGTATGGCAGGTTAATATCTTTTTCGTATTTATTTCTACCTATGTTCCTTGGGAAAAGTTAATCAGTGTTATGGGCAGATTTATTCACGTCCTTCATGGTGTTACACGTTGTATAGCCATTTATAATTATCAAACTCTTTCCATTTTTCAGGAACCCTTTTCTCCGTGGGTGTGTTCAGTCACCTGCTCAAGTTTGATGACGCTATCATCGGGGTGATCTCCTGCATGAGCAAGATTCTCTCGGGGTTCATGTACGCGTTCTCCACACAAACTTGGCAAATATACATAGGTAAATTATTTCGATTATAGAAATTATTTTTATAACGGTACAGTACCTACTGTTAGTCGTTCATTCATTATTTCGTGAATTCTTACTAGGTACAGGGTTTTGGGTAAATCTAAATGTGTTTCTTATTACTTTAAAGAGACAATCAACGATAAATTTTAAAAATATAATAAATTGGGACTTCTAGACAATTTGATCAACTGACTAGATAAAAAAATTAATCACATATTCATTACTATGTTCTCTTGCAGCACCTTTAATCGAAATCTTTAATGGAACATCTTTCATCGCCATGAGATCAATGGTTTCAAAGTTGGTGGATAAAGATGAACTTGGTAAGTCCTCTTCAATTGATTATTGTGGGTTTTATTATATCAGTGCGAATTCTAATTTTGGTTTCAATAGGACAACAAAAGACCTGCACATTATAAAATTCCACAAGGGAATTTAAAGAAACTAGCGATATCTATGTTATTTTTGATGAATTGTCAGTTGGTCGTGTCAGGCTAAGTCGTAAAAGTTCTACGCGATTCAAAGAGATGGCGTTGATATTTTATAGATCTTCGTTTGAATCAGAATCACAGCAGAAATATTTCAATAGCGTAGGTAATAGTAGTTTTTTGTTTTGTGATTCTCTAAAAAAAATATTCATTACCAATTTTTACAGTATTAACATAGAGTTATATGATATACTACGTACGTACAGTCTCACAATATACTAGCACTAGCACAAACAATAAATGATCCTTCGTTGTTACCAGGCAAAGTGAACTCTATATTCGGGGTCGCCGAAGCGATGATGCCGCTAGTATACGCTCCAATGTACACCACTGTCTACAGCGCCACTATTAAGAACTTCCCAGGTGCCTTCTTCCTACTTGGAGGTGGTCTTACAGTGCCTGCAGTTGTAATTTTCTTGTAAGTATTCAAACTTAAGGTTTGTCTTTGAGTTTACTAGATGTTTTGAAGAAACCGTAGATTAGTAATTTATGCAATATTACTCCTGGAGTAACTTATGAGATTACGGTACTAAGCTGGCAAGCTTAGAACTTTAAGAAGGGCCTTTGAAATTTTTTTTTTTTTCTTAAAGAAAATGTTTTTTTTTTCAGATGGCTATATTTAGCAAACAAGAAATACGTTACTGCGCAAGACATAAAAGGAGATGGTGAAAAAACTGCAATGGAGGAAAAACCTGCAAAATATGGTATTGAAAACAAAGCCTTCGAAGATGACAAAGGTAAAAGTAAAAGAAATGAATCTATAAGCTCTAATAATGACACAGATAATGTTAATCAATCTCAAATTGAAATGGGAATCACTGAAAGTATGGCTTGTACTAATAAACTTTAAAATTAAATTGAATTACTTACCTATACTTGTGTGAAATATAAAGTTTAACGACACTACTTATGCCTTCCGACATACTTGGGACAGTTTTTTAAAGTATTTCTTTTTTATATTGAAACAAGTATGTCATCATCATTTTGTAGTTTAACAATGATCTAATATCATTTTGATAAAAATACTTTTGACATAAATGTTTGTCACACTGCAAGATGCTACCACCAATATCTCCTATCTTTTATCCAAGTAAATTATTAAAATTGTCTTTATTTTTGGAGTCTAATTTGATTGTGATAATTTGAAAACAAACATAAAGTGATACCTACCACAGAAATTTCATTTTGTTAATAAATGATCATAAAATTGTAGAAGAGGTGTTTGTAGGGTTTTTAATAAAAACAAGTGAAAAGGGCTGTTAAAGCTACTTAACTAAGTAGGTATTTAAAAAATCATTAAAATATCACATTATGAATACTTACAAATTAATAATGCTTGATGAAGCTCGATGAATATTCTGTGATAAATTGATTAACTAATTAGCAGCATAGATCGTTCGACTGGTGCGTATACCTAAACTTAAACATCCTGTTGAAACAGTTACCTAAGTTTTGGGCCTTATATAAAATAATAGAATAATTAATTAGGTAGATATTACTTTTAAAAAAATGTGCAATATCGAATACAGATTTTAGTTGCTTGAGCGCGCTTCAGACATTGATTGATACAATAATTTTAAAATCCCTATTTCCGACAATTTTGTGTTACCCCAACAAAATAAATTCCCGGAGGTATTTTATACCTTTGTAATAATTTTTTAATTTATATAATATAACGTGTAACAGTTAAATATATTAAATTATGAATAACCGGCTCTTTTGCACAACTTTAAAAAAATATGTGAATAATTATTACGTGTGATTAATGATATATTTGATAATTATTTTAAGTTATGTGTATAGTACTTATAAAATTGTAGTTAAGTATTTCATTTAATCATACTTTTGTTCAATAATAGTAGAATTATGTTCGATCTGAAGAACCAAAATTGAACAACTTTCACTGAGAAATTCTGGGGCCCGTATTTATAATCAGCTCTCAAGAGTGAGAACGAGTTTGAGTTCGTATCAGAAATGTCATTCTAATACAAAATTACCTGTCAAATCCGCACTCAATATCGCAATCTTGAGATCGCTTTATAAATACGAGCTTTAGAGGAAATGGAAAAAAAATATAAGCCAATACAACTTGTCTGATCGAGGCGGTAAGGGGATGTAATTTATTGGCATAGTGTGAATGCCGACCCTTATATTTTACAAAAATATTTCAACGTACGATTTGACCTACTATTTGATTCTACACTTAAACACAAACCTAAAATATACTTGGTGTTTTTTTGTCTAAAGTGTCACATTACTGAGATATTTTTAATTTTGAGATTGATTTTTCGAAATTACGATATATTTGATTTTAAATATCGCAGTAATGTGACGCTTAAACAAAAAAATCACAAAGTATACTTTTGCTTTCTATTTGTGTATAAAATCGAATGGTTTAGATTTTATCAAGCGCTGGGACATTGATACAAAAATATAAGGGTCGACATTCACACTAAGCCAGGCTCCATACTAAAATGTTACAAAATCCTCTTTGTAAGTATGTGGAGAATGGGCGCTTTTCCACTAGACGGCACGTCAACGGCAACGGCGACGGCACGGCGACGATCACGTGACAATATCTATGGGAATCGATGACATGCCGTGACGGTGCCGTGCCGGCAAGTGGAAAAGCGTGTCATATAATTTCATTGATTTTCATACATTATCTCACCTACGATATCGTCGACGGTACCGTGCCGTCGCCGTTGCCGTTGACGTGCCGTCTAGTGGAAAAGCGCCCTATCAGTTGGCGGTTTGGCGGGAATCTATACCTTACATTCGGTATTGTACCTAAATGTTTATTTATTTACTGTTTTTTTCCTTCCCATGTTTTATTTTATTTTAAACGCAAACCCAGTCAAAGAGCATGAATAAATAACACTGTATTTATGTAGGTTACAAATAAACTAATATATACGATTGTGTACTTATTTCATAGTGTTGCCAATACAAAAAAATATACGTTTGTTACTATGTGTTTTACTTGGTCCCTGATTTTTTATCTAGTTAAATTGGGTTAAATTCTGGATCTCATCTGCTAGAGTTTAAAATTATAATAGTGACTAGCGCTTTCCGTCCCGCGGTTTCACCCGCAGCTAAAAGAGTTTTCCCGTGGGATTGAGTTTCCGCGGTAAAAAGTTCCTTTTGTCCTTGATCAGGTTATTGCAATGTAGTTGTTAGTATAACCAGAACTAATATCTGTGTAAGTGTGATAATTTATCATAAGTGTTTTTTTTTTAAATGGGTCTGTCAACGTAAAATTGTAACAACTGTTAGTTTACTAACTCACTCGTAAGTTTATAAACTACCGCTAAGTTAGGTTAGGTTAGTTTATAAATTTCCTAAGATAGATTATGATCTAACGGTTTATGCAATGTTACGGTGACTGGTCCATATCAAATTAAGCAAACAAACAAATTAACAAAAATTACATACACATACATACACACAACTCTTTATTCTATTAGTGAAGGAAAGCCTAACTAATAATCGTATACACAACTTCCTTCCCCTTTTCTCTCCTTTCGGTATGGAATTTACAAAACTTAATACAAAATTTCATAAATATGATAAGTAAGAAATTAAAATTTCGCCGCGGGCAGGCTTCTTACTTCTCATATTTATGAAATAAAAATAGTACTGTGATGTGAGTGCTAAAATCCTCAAAAATTAATAAAAAATGCCTAATTATACAAAATTGGGAGTTGCCCTTTTTAACCCCCTTAGGAGTGAAAAATAAAAAAAATCTTAATCATTAGACTAGTAAATATACAAAATTTGAAAATCCTACCTTCAAAATTGACGGACTTTCATAGAAACATAAATCCCCATTTTTACCCCTAAGGGGGGAGGTTGCGTTATAGAAGGAGCTTGCTCTCCAAGTTTCACGATTCTAGCTTTCGTAGTTTAGGCTCTGCGTTGATAGTCAGTCAGCCAGTCAGTAAGGAATCACGCGCAGGACCGACTATTTGCATGCCCATCCGAAAGCATGGATCATCTTACATTTCAGACAATCAGGTAAATAAGTGCAATGTCCTAACCAGACTAGAAACAACAACACATAGTCACTGTCCTCCGCCGGGAATCGAACCCGGGACCTCCGGCTCGTGAGCCCATGGCTCAGACCACTAGAACACGGAGGCATTTTGAAGTCTAGTTAGTATTTTACTGTAGGACTTGAAAGGAGTAAGTAAAAAAAGAAATATTTTCAGAGAAAGTTTAAGCTTTATTACCATAAAAAGCAATTTTTACACCACATTATCTAGTACATTATTTATTTGTACAATACATTCAATTTTGTTCTCCGATTCAGTTCTTTATTTTATGTACTATTTTATTTACTTACATTCTCAGATTTATGTATTTGGCATTAAATATTCATGTTACGCACAATCCCCGAAAACGGCCATTGGCCGGAAAAAAGGTAATTTTTTGTAATTTAGGCGATGGGCTGACAACCTGTCACTATAGCAATATACAGATCTATCTGGAATAACCCACAAAACTTGTCAGACGTGGCGGAACGACCTGTTTAGGTCGTTTACGCATGCCTACCCCATTAGGGATAAAGGCGTGATTATTATGTAATGTAATGGAATACTGTTTGAATGTAATGTGAATCTACTCAAAGCAAGACTAGTTACTACCGCTTCACAACGTGTTATAGCAGTGGAGAAGAAGCGGCGCAAGAAACTCGTACACTGCAACACGCCCTACTTTCTGAATTTCTTTTCTTTACAAATAAATCATAAATAACAATATTAGAAGCTTCGCAGCATAACATACTATAATTATATGTACTATTTTTTTTCTCGAAAATAAATTTAATAATATTTCAACAAAAAAAATTTTCTTTACTGTTTGATTTTTGAGATTCTACAGTATTATTTTATTGAATGGCGATTCGGAGAAAAATAGTCAACATTCTCAAAGAATATGAATTTTATTTTTTAGTCAAATTATAATTTAATTGTTATATCTCCCACCGTGAATACGTGTGATTATTATGTATGTATGTATGTATGTGAATACGAGTATGATTATTTTAATATAATCATACTCGTATTCACAGTGAAAATATAAAAATTATTATATTCTTTGGGATTGTTAATCGTTTTCATACATCTTGTAGTTATATTACTCTGAATCTCTGGTACAGAGCACCTCATATTTGCTATACCTATGCTCTTTGAAGCCATAAGGCATATACATGTATTGATGAGTTGGGTGTACCTGAAAATGAAATAATAATAATAAATAAATATAAGATACTCGTTGATAATTATGGAATTTCCTTTTAGAGCGCTACCAAAAAACATAAAATGTACCAGCTGTTTTTCTTTTTGGGCATGCTAATGAAGATGCCTTAGATCGCTCCGCTGATGCCTCTACCAACCCTTGGTTACTAATATAATATTTTTTGGGTTTTCACTTGACTCCAGTCTAGGTCAGGGGTAACAGAGACGGAGTCGACCATGAGTGAGCTCACTCACCCAGAAGATACCTATTTACTTTATGTGTAAAGTGTAAACACATGATAATGTTCCCACTATATTAGTTAGTTACTAGCTGTGCCCGCGACTTCGTACGCCTACTAGAGAGGAGGTTAAATTCTCCGTTTGTTGTGTTAAGAGGTAAACCGTGGCAAACATTTTGAAGATTTTATGCTAATTAATAAGGCAAAATCTGAAATCATTAGGTTGGTGATTGATCTACAGCTCATATAGTTACTACTCATTATGATCATCAGTCTGTATCAGTCCATTGCTGGACATGGATATAGATCTCTCCCA
>JARACY010001342.1:0-60621 GCA_029255725.1 Scrobipalpa atriplicella | reverse complement strand
AATGATGAAGCTATTTCCAAGCAAGTGGGAGAAAAATACTTTTGGAACAGAAAAAAAAAATGCAAATTGTTAACAATAGAAATCCGTTCGGCCGCCGCTTACGATCCTGCAGTTTTGCTTGCATTGCGAACCTTTATTACTCTTACATAGTTTAAACTGCACTTTACTGCATTTCTAGTTTTTTTCCGGGCGAATTTTTTGCGGCTCCCGTCTCGCCGTCGGGCAATTTGTCGTGTCGTGGGGTTGTTGTGATATTTTGTGACGTAATAAGTTACCATTTTATGGCCTTTTAAATGTTCGGATTGTGGGAAAATAAAGTTGTTCCTTTATTGAGGAAGTGGAGTTAGTGAAAGTGTATATATTTTGTTATAAATCATTTTCGATGTAACTTTTGATTTGCCCTCAAGAAGCAGAAAAATTGACAAATTGAAAATGTTGAATGTGTACATAACAATTTGTACAACTACGATTATTTCAGTTCAATATTCCATCCTACTTTACTTTTTAATCTATTTATTGAATTTAAATATCAGTACCTAATTGAAGGCGTTATTTTTCATTCGCGTCCTTATCCATGTTGGCGCTCGAGATACAGAGATTATTAGAAGAAATCACACAGACAGTATACCTACCTAACCTAATCATGTCTCTTCTACACATTTCCTGTTCACAATCCTATTCAATACATAATCTATAATCAATGCAACAGCTATCTATAGCCAATCATTTTACAGGGTGTGATAAATAACAAGCTTTAATTAATTAAAGTCACAGCTGTATAATTAGGGTTCACAGATAGGCGGGACGGACCCACCTGCTTGGAGGCTTGTGACCATGATATGGAACATGTATGGACATGTATAACCATTGGATGCAATACCGTCATGGTCAGTTATATTTCTGATATCATTTTTATTGGGTCAGTGAAGCTAATGATTTGATGCATAGTAAAGGGAGGAAGTCGACAAAATGGTCCTAAAGGGAATTTCCTTTATTTCTCAACGCGCCCTAAAGAAGTTTCACTTCAAATATATTTTCATGCAAAATATTAATATTTATTCTCCATGCACGTCATAAAATTGTAGTTAAATCTTATTCAGTGGTTATACCCATTACCCAATAAAAACAACATCACTAAACATAACCTGAGAGCTATTAACTTAGAAAGTCATAGCTTGCAATTGCAACAGAGCAACCTTGATGCGAGATCATGTAGCGCCTTGTAGGGAAAGCAAAAACGGTCTATGGAAATCGCGAAACATGAGTCTATCACTAAAAGACGAACAAGTGTTATTCATATTGATAAAACACACACGGCTACTAAACTTGTATGGTCAAAGGTTTTCACCTCAACGTTTCGACCCTTACGAGATAGATTTTAAATTGTCCGGAAGGAAATGCTTTCTTTAATTTAAACTTATTGAAATTTTGTTAAGATCGCTATTTTTTTTTTCTAATTTCAAATGCTATATTTTGTTGTCCGTACATCTTGATGTCTTTATTCGAATGTATGAATGCAATAATACGCACATCTTTTATGCAATTCGATCTGAACTGACTTTATTTACAATGGATCTTGCTTTTCCTTACTGAAGAAGCTGTTGCGGACTCTAGAAATTATCACACAGATTAAATTATTCAGGAGAACTGACCTTTGTAGACCTGTATTATAATAATATTAAGACACAGATCTGATAGATAAATTAAGTTAACTATATCATTTCGTAAAAAAATATAATTATACGGCATTTACTATTTACATAGGTACTTACTAAAAGATAAGTATGAGAAAAATATTAGAAATTTATGTTTAAAAAAAATAAATCTATGCAGATTCAATTACGGTTTTTGAAGCATTTTTATAATGTAAATGCAGTGTAAGTATTGTAGATACTTTTTCGATAAAAGCACGATAAAAGTTTTTTTTTTAAATAAACGTACTTCATACGAAACAAATCAATAAAATATGATCAGCTCCACACAGTGATTTTTTATTCAAAGAAACGATAATAACCATGAGGTAATTGCTTCAAGTGCATTATTATTTAAATACGCAGAATATAATTACTTGTCTAGCTGCTTCCTCCCATTTCACTCCTTTTTCACTTCGTAATGTTCTTCAAGATAAAATCAAACTAGTTGCTCAAAGTTATGCAAGTCTACTTCAGATACTGATATCTGTTACTTTGAGATGGTTATCCACTTGATGTACAACTTACTCGATTACGCGATGCGAATAACATCTTAACATAACCTTGAGTAGCACTTTAAAGTGATCAGGTTGCAAATTACGAGTGAAAAGGAGTGAAATGGGGAAGCAGCTAGACAAGTAATTATATTCTGCGTATTAAATAATAATGCACTTGAAGCAATTACCTCATGGTTATTATCGTTTCTTTGAATAAAAAATCACTGTGTGGAGCTGATCATAATTATTATTGATTTGTTTCGTATGAAGTAGTTTATTTAAAAAAAAAACTTTTATCGTGCTTTTATCGAAAAAGAGTATCTACAATAACTCTACACTAGCATTTACATTATTAAAAATGCTCTCAAACCGTAATTGAATCTGCATAGATTTATTTTTTTAAACATAAATTTCTAATATTTTTCCTCATACTTATCTTTTAGTAAGTACCTATGCTAAATTAGTAAATGCCGTATAATTATATTTTTTACGAAATGATATAGTTAACTTAATTTATCTATCAGATCTGTGTCTTAATATTATTATAATACAGGTCTACAAAGGTCAGTTCTCCTGAATAATTTAATCTGTGTGTGATAATTTCTAGAGTCCGCAACAGCTTCTTCAGTAAGAAAAGCAAGATCCATTGTAAATAAAAGTCAGTTCAGATCGAATTGCATAAAAGATGTGCGTATTATTGCATTCATTACATTCGAATAATAGACATCAAGATGTACGGACAACCAAAATATAGCATTTGAATATTAGAAAAAAAAAAATAGCGAATCTTAACAAAATTTCAATAAGTTTAAATTAAAGAATAGCATTTTCCTTCCGGACAATTTAAAATCTATCTCGTAAAGGGTCGAAACGTTGAGGTGATAAACCTTTGACATACAAGTTTAGTAGCCGTGTGTTTTATCAATATGAATAACACTTGTTCGTCTTTTAGTGATAGACTCATGTTTCGCGATTTCCATAGACCGTTTTTGCTTTCCCTACAAGGCGCTACATGATCTCGCATCAAGGTTGCTCTGTTGCAATTGCAAGCTATGACTTTCTAAGTTAATAGCTCTCAGGTTATGTTTAGTGATTGTTGTTTTATTGGGTAATGGGTATAACCACTGAATAAGATTTAACTACAATTTTATGACGTGCATGGAGAATAAATATTAATATTTTGCATGAAATATATATTTGAAGAGTGAAACTTCTTTAGGCGCGTTGAGAGAATAAAGGAAACTTCCCTTTAGGACCATTTTGTCGACTTCCTCCCTTTACTATGCATCAAATCATTAGCTTCACTGACCCAATAAAATGATATCAGAAATACTTGACCATGACGGTATTGCATCCAATGGTTATACATGTCCATACATGTTCCATTCATGGTCACAAGTCCTCCAAGCAGGTGGGTCCGTCCCGCCTATCTGTGAACCCTAATTATACAGCTGTGACTTTAATTAATTAAAGCTTGTTATTTATACACCCTGTATAAATGATTGGCTATAGATAGCTGTTTGCATTGATTATAGATTATGTATTGAATAGGATTGTGAACAGGAAATGTGTAGAAAGACATGATTAGGTTAGGTAGGTATACTGTCTTGTGGATTCTTCTAATAATCTCTGTATCCGAGCGCACAACATGGATAAGGACGCTCATGAAAAATAACGCCTTCAATTTAGGTACTGATATTTAAATTCAATAATAGATTAAAAAGTAAAGTAGGATGGAATATTGAACTGAAATAATCGTAGTTGTACAAATTGTTATGTACACATTCAACATTTTCAATTTGTCAATTTTTCTGCTTCTTGAGGGCAAATCAAAAGTTACATCGAAAATGATTTATTAACAAATAATATACACTTTCACTAACTCCACTTCCTCAATAAAGGAACAACTTTATTTTTCCCACAATCCGAACATTAAAAGGCCATAAAATGGTAACTTATTACGTCACAAAATATCACAACAACCCCACGACACGACAAATTGCCCGACGGCGAGACGGGAGCCGCAAAAAATTCGCCCGGAAAAAACTAGAAATGCAGTAAAGTGCAGTTTAACTATGTAAGAGTAAAAGGTTCCGCAATGCAAGCAAAACTGCAGGATCGTAAGCGGCGGCCGAACGGATTTCTATTGTTAACAATTTGCATTTTTTTTTCTGTTCCAAAAGTATTTTTCTCCCACTTGCTTGGAAATAGCTTCATCATTTTAAAACAACAAACCTACATTCACTCTTTTCGGTCTTCAAGTTTGTAGCGGCCAGCAATTTCACCAAACGACAATAATAACCGTTGTGTGCTTCTTCAGTGATTATGTTAAGTTGTCAAATTGGACGGTTAAAAACTTACAACGTAGACTTTATAAGGGCCGTTTAGCTATTCACAACTACCGCAACGAATGTTTTTTTTTATAATCGTAGATTTACAGGCATAAAAACTCAAAAAAGCTTTTCAAATTTCGTAATTTATATCTTTTGCAATATCTATTTTGATTTGTAATAATAAATATTTCATGCACAGACTTTTCATAACAGAAATAACAGTTCTTTCTTACTAGAAACTAGACTATTGTCTTTATCTGAAGTAGGGAACCCTAAACTGATATTTTATTGCGGCTAACGAGGCAACCCTGATGGTATCGCGAGTATTACTTTCATCCCTTATCGGAAACCCTGTTCACGATGACCGGGGTATAATTGGGTAGAATTGGGGCTACATGGAGCTAAAATTTTATAATTTTTTGACCCTTTCATAAAAGACAATGCTATCGATCGATTATATAGAATCGTGGAGAGCATGACTTAACTAAAACTTCACCAAAATTGTTGCCGTTCAGGTGTGGTGACCGTTTAAGTCAAGATTTAGTGATATTGTGCTCTTACGAATCTATACCAATGGCAACTTGGAAATTAAGCAGTACTCTTTTTTAAAACCATTTTTTTTTTAACTTGTTGATGTTATTAAAATCACCTAGGCAACTTAAGTCACCAACTACTGATTTCAGACGAAAATAAAATATTGTTAATCCTACCCCTTAATGGAAATCCATTCATTTCCAATTGATATATAAATTCATATTCAATACATTCAGTCTTAGGAATACAAGATCTTGATAAAATTACATTAAAATAACTACTAATAATACAATATGTTTTAGAACTAAGTATTTCAGCTGTCTGTTTTGTAAAAAGTGACATCGTGTAGACTTTCCTTAATATTTTTTGCCTACAGGGTTACCGATAATCATGTCACACGTTTTTTGTCTAAAACCACACAGGACAAAATGGCGTTACCATCAGATTATCATAGGTTTCTGGTCGGATTATTACTTCAGTTTTTTCCACCCTCGCCTACCTGTACGTCTCAAGATCATTGGACTAGATATGGCGAAGGTTGCCCAAATCCGGACAACGTCACCAATATAGATAGAGCCGTGATATTTACAGAAGATGTAGATAACAAAGGTCTCCCTAATTTGACAGTGTTGTACAAATTAATAAGGCAAGCAAGCTTCTTAACCGGTGACTATTTTGTTTATTATACCTATTAGAGATTTGTTGATACAATTTGGTGGTATGTGTTAATAAAATATTTTGTAGGATTATGAACACCTTTAAAAACATTCCTTATGCATCTTTTTCTGGCTCTCGGTGTATTCAGATTTAACATTATACGAAATTGTTAGCAAATACTGTAGATTCGTGGTTTTTACCTATTTTTAAACAGGTAGATAGAGCAAATTATGATTTAATTTTTGTGTCAAATAAATATGTAGCTAGATAATAAAAGCAAACGAAAACTGCATATACTTAGGCTCGTATTTAAAAAGCGATCTCAAGTTTGAGACCGATATTAAGTGTGGATTTGACAGGCCGCTTTGTACTGAAATGACACATCTGATTCAAACTCAAACTCGCTGTCACTCTTGAGAGCTTATTATAAATACGGGCCTTAGTTTCAACGATCGCCACCTCTTTTAACCTAAGCATTTTTAAAGCATACTAAAGTAAGAATGATAAATCATTCTCTTGCCACTTTGACTTAACTCGTAAACCGACACAAAGTAGGAGCACTTACTGTGCAGTTTTCTGTAAATTATGGCCGAAATAACTAATGGTGTTTTATGTGAGGCTATGTCGGCAGCTTGATAGACATCGGCTCAATTTGATTGTGAGGCGACAAAGATTGTAAGTTCTTTATGCATTGCTGTTCAGTTGATGCGACAAAAAATATGTTTTGTCAAAAAGGGCGTAAGTTCATGATGTTTGACAGAAATTGACGTTTGTACAAGGTCAATTTATGCAGTCAATTATGCTTGGGTTGTTATAAAGGACTGCCCTTATGAGGCAGGTCATAGATTTCCTATACTGGGCGTAAACGACAGATTCCCGCAAACTGGATTAGAGTTACTCAGTTAACGAAACTAGAGAACTGTTAACAGGATTCTTAATCAAGAAAAAAAAAAGTTTTTCCCATACAAAATGACCACCTTGATCAGACGATTGTAAGAAGAAGCCAACAATTATTTCATTATATGTAAGAATTACTTTGTGAACCGTGTACACTGACATCATTAATTTATTTTTCTTTCCCTCATTCTCCTTTCTGTTATCCATAAAAAAAGGGGAAGTGGGGGAAAATTGCTCTGACACCGAGCTGCAGAGTGTTCAGGGTAAAATTAAAGCAAAAACATTACTTTATTCTAAAAATAGTCAAAGTAGTAGATATCAAGAATCTATGTTGAGATTTTACACCAGTGTTAGCTAATTATACCACCAATGAACGCCTAAAATAATATCTATCACCATAACAGCTCAGTGCATGAAAGGTCCCTTTTAGGTGGCAAACAGACTGGAGACCACCAGCTAATTTAACGGTACTAACACCTACGTGCTGCCTACTATGGAAATATGTCCCTGTTTAGCAGGTGTTACCCGTATTTAGACCATGGAAATTTCTATAAATCAGTAACGTCTCTCATCTTTTTGTTTACTGCGGAAATTGTAGGTAAGGTAGCTTTAGTAGGTACCTACTGTATTTTGGCAGAAATAATGCATTCAAATTCATTGAGATAAAGTTATTAAAAAATTGAATAGTTTTTGATGTTTTTCCTTTCCATAATTTGGCATAGATTTTCTTCTAATCTTTTCGTTCAATTACTACGTATTTGACTTTTTCAATTTAACTCAATCAATAACGATCTCTTATGAAAATATAATTAATTTTCCATGATAAAAAACTGATTAAACCACTTCCTTACGACCCATTAGTACACGATTAATTACAAAAAAGTACCTACTGCAAATATTCAAGCAAAGTAAAAGAAAAAATGCATTTCGAAACTCTCGTGGACAAAAACATACATTACACGGGCAATGAGTCACAATTTTTCCGGTCCCAAATCACCTCTCTCCCGCAAAAAAAGGTATTTATAAAACCATAAATCGTACCACTAAATCAATTACGGACTCGTCGTCAACAATAAAGTACGCAAGAATTTACATTACACATTGAATCACTTGACAGGGAACCCTAAATATAAGGCACATTTCCTTGCGCGTCAAAACTGCGAATGTTTCCGCACTCAACCAGAATTGAAAGACCTGTGTCATTAAAACAAAGTCACCTCGTCTTTAAAAGTCAGGGTTCATTTTAAATTGGTCGTTGGCACATAGGTGGTATTCCAAGCGTTATCATGGTAGTACATTAGAGGTCAGTTGACACGGCCAGTCTTCTGTGGCAAGGCTTGTATTAGTGGCTCCTAATTTATTGGGGCCGATACGGCGACGGACGCCGGCCACCCCGCAAGACCCATTCACACTTGGAGGGGAAGGTGGGGAAAAGTGGGGCATGAAATGAAATATTCATTAAAAACTAACTATACTAAAAGATTCCCTAATAGTAAAAGCAAGCTTCTAACACTTAGCCAAGTTTTTGTCATGTGAAGCAATTTCGTAATGATTTTACATGGTAATTGGTAAAAATCTTAGGTAAATAATTATGTTTTTTTTCTTTTTGTTGGCTCATGCTTCTCGGTGAGGACGTATAATATAATACGAACAACATTTCCTAGTTCATCGTAAATTCAAATCATGACTAAGTAAGGGTGACATTACATTTTCACGGTATCGCCCTACCCAGTCGACCCCAATAACAAATCCCATTTGCACCGATGTCCACCTAACCCCGACCTCCCCTACATTTTTATTAACACCTCGGCTTGATACGAGAACACATTTATTTGTCAAATCATCGGTCGCGGGGCGTTCTCGGGTTACAGCAAATCATTCCGGGGACATTCTTTCCGGGGACAATCTTCCCAGTGATTTGTAGCGATAATCTAAATCAATAAATAACGTACTCGATTCACGGATGAAGTGCCTTCTGGGTGATAACAGATGCATTCTTTTGTGGTTTGTTTTAGGGTGACGCGTTTTCAAATGTTTCAAAGTATTTTCATGCAATAGTACCTTTAAAACTTTTTAGTCTGATTTTTAAGGCGATATTTTATGCTTAATCAAAAAAAAAACTGTGCGCAGTTTGGAAATTCAAAAATGGTTTTTCTTTACTGGGTGTGAGTTACAGCTTCCCGCAAACCGATAGGATTGGGGGAAACTGAACAACTTTCATCAGGAAACTCTTACAGAGATTCAAAAAGTTTTTGGCTTCCCCATAAAAATTGCCTGATCGAGGTGGTTATTTTGAATGAGGAAGTTTTTTTTTATTTTTCATTTCCTGAAAGGTTATCTTTGTGAAAATTGATCAATTTCGTTGACTGATCAACCTGCATCACTATTCGGGAAACTGTCCCTGATACTCGGTATAGGAAATCATTGTTACCATCATGAATTAATAGTTACCATACCAACAATTTAAAAAAAAACCTAGCTTCACTACGTGTTACCGTACTCATAGCTATATTTAATTAATGTTTTTCATAAAACATCATGATTTTTGTCTAGCTGATGCAGGCAAGCCAACCAACACACTGAACGCACATAAAAGTCACAGTTTTGCTTATCAAACTATAAAGTCTAGCTACTAACCAAAAAATATAAATAGCTGGGACATTATTACCGTGCCCTAATAAAAACGTTTTACCATAAAACAGAGGTGATGTAGGAACACCCACGTCCCGAATGCTTAGTTTATTATGCCTTTTATCGATTAGATCTTTACCTACATTTGCACATTAGCATAATAAAGGATTGCGGATAAATTATGAAGAGTAGTCTAAGGCTCGTATTTATAAACCGATCTCAAGATTGAGAGCGATATTAAGTATGGATTTGACAGATAATTTTGTACTGTAATGACATTTCTGATACGAACTTAAACTCGCTGTTAGTCTCAAGTGCTGATCATAAATACGGGCCTAAGTAGCCATTGGATTAGGGAAGTTTATATTTCAGTTCTAGAAAACCATTAAAAAGATCATTATACTTTACAATAATTCTGAAGTCTACAAAAAGCTTCTACCATCCAAACTCTCCTATTTGTCTAGTCTTAAATAGTCTCCACTAAGACTGTGACTGAGAGGTGGAGGTGTAACCTCACAAGACAAAAGACTGTCGCGGAAGCCTTTCGGTTGCTAAAAGTCTTTCTTCTAAATTTATTTTATGGCTGGTCGTGCCATAAACATTTTTCCATTTAAGTGGCCAGTTTCTTTTTTAGTGACAATGATAAGTTTCCCGCGGAGGTGATGCAACGTATAACAAAATCGTACAGTACGGGGCCGTTAATATTAGAAATCAATACTTGGAAAGAGATATTGACTTTTGCCTGTTAGAGTAAGTACAAGACAAGTGCGACATGTTTAGATAAACTAAGCTGAACTTTTCTGGAATTACAGTGATAGAGTCGACGATGAAGCGAGCTTACCCAGAAGATGCTTGTTATGGCACTGCGGCACTCTCACTCAGCGACGGAACACAGCAAGCTGTTTGGCGCCGTACTCCGTTGAGAGGGTGGTTGTGGGCAAAGCGTCCCCTTGCGGAGCCTACCATCGCTTTGTTGGTATCGTTAAGCCGGTTTTATTCATAGGCAAGCTCATAGGCAACCCTGTGTTGCCATTGCCCGGGATGGACCACTAGGAGGTACATCCCATCCCACACCAATGTGCAATACTTATGGCCCTTTATTGTATAACAAAATCGTAACTGCCTAGTTTAAGACGGTCTTGAATCTTCCACGGCAGGCGCTGCCTACTAAACCATATTAAAAGGCTTTTATCTGCGATATTGTCACTATGGATGGATGTTAAGTGTTTAGATGAATTTACAGTTGACAACATTTTCTTGGTCAATGTTTTTAAACAAAGTAAGCGGTTGTAATTATAGCTATTAAATTAGTTTTCCTGTGGCGTGGTAATAAAGGATTTTTCGCAGTGAAAAGTAGCCTATTCCAGGACTTAACTTGCATATGTGCCAAGTGTTATCCCGATCTGTCCAGGTGATGAGCTGGTAACCTGTCACTAATGTAGGCAATACTCAACCCAATTGAAGTCTGTGATATTTTAAATCATCATCATCTCCTTTTCCCGTATTTTACGAGGTCGGCTACCTTATCTAGGGAATTGAACGAGGGTACTGGTTCGAGATATTTTAATGCAAATAAATTAAGAATCAGAAAGATTATTCTGTGCTTTGGATGTTGGTCCCTGTGGCTATTTTTGATAGTGATCGTTACTCAATAGTTATTAATAGGCAATTTCATCTCTGACACTAAGGTTCATCCTGTGCTAAAAACTCAATATGAAGAAGAATGCATTGGTACATTTATGTTACAACCAATCCCACATTGTCGTTCACACCGCACCGGAATAAAATACCTTATAAACCAATTCGTTCGTTTTACAGGCCGATACGGGGACAATTTCGCCGATTCCCTCGTAAACGCATGAGCGTGTAAAAAGCCTATAAAATTCAATTGACACCCGTTAAGCCCGATAATGTACGGGCAGGCAGGCACTTTTCTTGTGTTAACATAAATTGTCAAGATTCCAGCGTCTAAGTCGCTTTTCGAGCGTATTATTTCGAGAGCGGACGCGTTATTTATGTTTGGCGCAAGCGTAATGGGACGGGACTCACGGGACACATTTTTACAAGTTAGTAAACATAAAAAGCATAAACAGACAGCAGACAACTTCGCAAGAAAATTTATTCGGGAATAAACAAATGGGTTCAACCACTATTACTCCATCAATAACGTTGGGCAAAGTAATTAATTTTTATGATTTTCCTGAATTTCCATGTGAAAGTTGTTCAGTTTCGACGTTTGAGCAGTCTTTTAATTTGTGGGAAGCTGTCCTTTACACTCTGTATAGTACTGGGTAAGTTATCTATTGCTTTGCTATAGAAACCTTCCTGTCTTTTTTGTGGCAGTAGGTATTCCCGGGTTAATACCCAAGTTTGGTACGTACCTAACCTACATATGCCTACATTCATTAATTTTCCTTTTGCCCTCACTCCATCATGGTAGAAACAAGTAAATAATTCTAAGATATCCAGCTCCAGAGTTACAGAAACAATGTAACATCATATCAGGTATAGTTACAAAGACGTAACAAACTAACCATTGGTTTTACTGCAAAATGTAACATCGATGATTGAATCTTCACAGAGCAGGTTTACGGCGGTGTGAACAAGGGATATTGTTACCAACCTCTTGTTACTATTATAGTGTTGCTAGATTATCGATATTTTACATATCGATACTTTACTTTGTAGAGAAGTTGTAGGGCTGTTGAAGATGGTGGAAGTTCGTTCGAAAACCTAATAGATATTGATAGAAATCATTTATTTATTCAACTTTTAGATTAAAATTTCAAATATGTAAAGTATTATCTTTAAGCAGTATCGACATCACCTTGAATATCTATCGATATCGTTGAGTATCGATAACAATGCTTCATTGCATGTTTACATACACACTGATTTCATACTCTTGTCTAACTACATTTTATATGTTATTATGGCTTCTTGGGTTCTTGTGAACACTGTCAAAGAAGAGTGAAATCACTAGATTGTTTACCATCAGGACAGAAAGGACCATCGGTCTATTAACTATTAAATCTCGCAAAATTAATAGTATCACTTTGTAAAACAGTTTCTTGTTTGTTCAAGACAATGCAGGCACTCATGTGGTTGGATATAAGTTACATAAGATCCCGAACTCAGAATAGTGGTCGTCACATCAACTTTTTTCGAGACCGAATAAAACCTCTGACATGTGTATGATCCTACAAACCACTCAGCAAAATATAAGCTTATTTCTGTTTCATATTTCTGATTACATACCTATTTGTTATACAAATGTATTCGTATGCTGATTATTTTTTCGCCATCAAATGTTGACCTACAAATACAAATGTTATCCCATATTTAACCATGAGAACCAACACTGTAACATTGTTAAAACCTTTTTAACCATCAATAAAAAACGGCTCCCGTTAATGTTATGCTACACAATAATTAAAGGCAGATCAGAATCGCTTTAGGATTTTCATCATCATGTAAACACTAAGGCGTATTTGTAACAAGTTTGTATTACATTGGTGTCTTTCTTCCATTTGTTCTGTAGAGTCTGTGTTCAAAAGAAGCGATGTATATCGAAATAGGATGATTAAAATATTTAAGTCATTAAGCAAACATTCAAAAAAATTTAAATCCCGACTGCCGTTTTTGTATTATCAACTTATGGATCAGAATACATTACAGGCTAATAGTGAATTCAACATAGTACCAATAAATTTCATGTTATTGATAAACTGAATAGGTATTTTGGTATAAATCATTATCTGAAATTTTTTTTTTTTTCATTCTATAAAATACAAAGCAGCCTCAATTTTTTATGCTAAAACTAAACTCATAATTGATCATGACATCTCTAACATTGAGAGAGAGAGAGACAAAGAAAAGTCTATATCGTCATGGCGATATACATGGTATCTTTTGAACAAGTATATGAACATCACCCTCCTTTGGTCAGTCGGTTAAATTTTGCTCAGTTTCTCAACTTTGTATCGTGAGACCCCATTATTATTATGTGGCTAAACACAAGCTTTGGCCAGCTCCCTATAATTTGGATACGTCATAAAATCGTGAACATTAACAATTTCAGATAAATTATGAAGTGATTAGATGTTTCGAGAAATTAGTTTAACTTAATTTGGTAGTCTGGAGGTTAGGATGTAAAAATTAGTTATATTGTAGCACCGAAGAAATGGACTAATCAGAATATCCATATGTTCTGGGAATAATAATCTATCGAGAGGTTAAGCAGAATAAGCTCTTTGTGCCTACTTTTTTTATAAAACATGTAATATTTTGACAGTTTTTTTTTTTTTACTTAAAATATGGACATAGAGGTTACGTGTGGAACACAATATCCGACAAATACCCGCCTCGACTTTGCTGGCAAATGTTTACACTTTGCATGAAATAAAGAATTTAAAAAGTAACCTTTCTTCTCTCTCTTAAAATGTCAAAATGTTATGGCATACCATGTCAGCCTATAATTAAACCTAATACTCCACTCACTGTGGTATGTCCTATCAATCAAACCCACCTATTGTTTAGTTCCATATAGAATAAAGATATATTACTATTCAATCACCTGACGAAGTAATATGCATTTTTTTTATCTTTCCACCTGTAGTCAATTTCTTTCTTTTATTTATTTAAATCAATTAGATTTATTACTTTTTCGATACTTTTTTGCTCCAATTGACCAGCCTGAAACATAAAGGCAGAACAAAATTTTCGTATTAAAAGGAAAGTAGAGCTACAAGAAAGAGATCCTAAAAATATATCTTGATTACTCTTGATAATGAAACTTTATCCTCAACAAATAAAAAAAGAAAACAAATTCTTCCAAAGCGCTTCTACTTAATGCGAAGTGGGTTGCTACCTAAAACTTAACACTCATCAATATCACCGATCAACGTGTAAACTCTTAAAGCAAAACATTACTTAAGCAACCGTCAAACAAGAGCAAAAACTTGAGATCTGACAAGAAAATTGCCCATCAATATCTGGGCATTGGAAGCTACCGCATAATCACCAGATACATCTTCAAACAATTGTTCCTTTTGTGAGAGTATCACTAGTCACCACCCTTATGGTAAAAGTATCTAACCCCCAATTACGGGCAATTATCTAATCTAAAACCTTTTAGCTGTTGGCGTAAGGAGTGACTTCTAAGAAGCGTATCGTCAGATATTTGGTTTACTCGCAACTGTTCAAGATCTTTCTTGATTTAAAACACAATTTTAAAACAGCTATACTTAAGTTTTAATAATCAATAATAAGCATTCAAAGTATAAACAGTAGGTATTTTGTAGCTTGGTAGGTACATGAGCACTAAAAAGATCTTGATCTTTCCTTAAGTTCTGTATGATCGTGATATTTATGTCGTATCTTCCTGAACAATAGAAATGTACGGAAAAGGTCACTGTGTCAAAAAACATACCTAAAAATAATTCATTTAAAAGAACATAAAGCTATTTGTTTAAATTTTATGAGTGGTATGTATTTTTTTATACCTACCTAGGCACAGTTTGAAAATTTCTAGAAATTAAACTCTTTCCTTAAAGCATTTTTCTCGTGGTTTAATTTTCAATAAAGAAATACCTAGATTACAGACGAAACAGGAATGAACCAAGCAACCGTGGGATCTCCTCAGTATCGGCGTTTAACTTAATTACTAGTTTTGGACTTTTGGCTATCACCTATCAGACAGTGCATTAGCTAAAGGTCAAATACAGTACGACTCGGTTCTCAATGAACATGGGCGAGGGCGCTGCAGTATAGTAAGAACAGTCAAATATTAAGACGGCGGCGTTGGTCTTTTTTTTTGCCACTTTCATTTTAAACGTGGTCGCAAGGTAGATCTACACTCTACAAATTCTTGAACGGGTGCTGTCAAGTGAATGTCTTCAGGCATTGTCTACTATAGTTGCTCTTTTTACTCCCATGAACTTTGACATATTTCTGTTGCATTCATGCATTTTTTCTCACGCGTGAAATAGAGCGTATTTATATGCCAACCGAAAAAATAGTGAATTGGACGTAATCCCTTTCAGTACGCGTCAAGGTGAAACATAACGTTTTTTGATAATTATGAGGCAACATTTTTTTTTATTGATTTCAGGTTATTGTTTTTACACAAACGATTTACTTTCATTATTTAGGATCATATGGATATGGATAGTGTTAGTTATGAAAAACAGTTAAATAGCAATGTATTTGGCTATTTATAAACTCATTACTACAAAACTCACTCAAGTTATTCAAGAAAATCTAAGTACCTTGAAATCATTAATAGCACTTTAAAATCTGAAAATAAAACAAAATCGAATTAGCAATTACCCGGCGCGTACGCAGGTCGATCGTTTCAAATTAAAGCTAAAAGAGCATTAAAGTTAAGGGAGTCATTAGTGCGCTTCCATTTGCGGGCTTCTGTTCTGTTGCGCCTTTTTGTTGAGTTTGCAATGCCTTAAGACGTAAGTTATTTGCAGGGTGTTCTTAAATAGAAACTTTAATAAAAACATACACGGAAATTTGAAATTTGTTTCATTGTATAAAAACATTAGGTATGAGTTATCAAAAATAGGGATACATTCTTTTTTCTATAACTTCGTCAGAAATTATGCATGAGATTAATGTTTTATATTCAAATATAAAAGACATAACATAATTTGATCAAGACTCACTATCAAGTTTTTACTTGTTCGAACGTTGTATTTACTGATTTGTTATGATTAGATCTGACATAACATGGTAATAATGTAACCCTACTTCCTAACGAGAATAAACATAGCAACGTTTCAACTTCCACTTCACCAAACTCACAGCAAAAATATCAGCCAATAGCAACTGACTAGAAATCATAACAGGTAGAAATTTGACGGATCAGTAACCACCCTGTATAAGTCTATCATACAACACGCCAGCTTGTCGAAAAGACGTACTGGCAACGTCAGTCAAGAAGCCAATAGCGAGAAAAAAAAATGAACAAGCGAATATTGCTATAGCTCACCCTTAATGGGTTTTGCTTGTACACTGATTACGAAATAAGTATTCTGTTACTGAAGATCGATTAGCTAGTAAAAAGTTGGTATGGCAGGAATTTTTGGTCAGTAGCAGATCAAATTACTTACTTAAAAGATTGCGATTAGATAGGAAATACTTAAGTGTTCTTGTACTTAGTTAAAAATGTAACTTAAAAATAATATTGTATTAGCTATTTTTTGTACAGTTAAGTTGTCATTTTTATGCGAACCATTTTTTTAAATTAAATTTTGCTATTAAAATTACCCTGTGTGTAGAGACTATACTCAAGTTTTAAATTGTGTAGAATTATTAGATGTATAATCAAACTGACTTATTTTAACAGATTGAATTAAAAAATAATAAGTGTAAACGACTTAAAATTTGATTCGATAAATGGTACCTATCGATTCGGGGAGGACGCGCCTGCACTTTTTAACTTTCTACTCTCTCATGCGAATGATAGGTGATCATTTGAGTCAAGGTTTAGTGATTTTGTGTGCATCCGAATTGCCCGCATTGTTTTGTTTATGCAGTTTAAATAGGTCTGCTACTCTAAATACTCATCAACTTCTAGTTACTCAACAGATAAACAATAGTAACTATGGTCTCGCAATAAGTATTTTCATAACACTTTACGGCGGTGATTTCTTTCATGTCTCACTTGAAGCAATAATGATAGTTCTGCCACCCGAGTTTCCCCGTCTTGTCAGTCTCGGCTCATCCTACGGCCACTGCAGGACGTTTTGACAGACATACAATTTTAATTATAGATAAAACTAGCTTACGTAATCATGGGATTGTACGGTGCAATTATTTGAAATTATGAAATGAGGCCGATTATCTTTGGATCTTTCTGCATTGTTTTCTAAATATAAATTTAGAAATAATAAGGTTTCTCTCTTACAACTTTCAAAAGATCTTTTTACTCGCATATTTCAAACTATGCAATCGTTTTTAATTAATTCTACTAATACCTACTTTAATTTCATATTTCTGAGCGATTTTTCTCTATCGAGGACTCTATCTCAGTCACCTTTGATCTGGACAAAAGCTATCCCGGAACGAGTAAAAATAGCTGATCTTCCAGAGCCGATGGGGTATTCAACGAAATAAAATGTTTATATTTGATCCATAATTCGTTAATAGCACCCGGGGTTTGGCGCTTACCTTAGAGTAGATGCGTGGCAAATCACACAATAGAAGCCGATGGTATACCCCAAGGTGGCTCCAATCCCTTTGCACCGACTGGAGGAGCGTTCAAACAAGTCGACTGGAGTCAAGTTGCTAGCACCCAGCGTTTGGCACTTACCTTCGAGTTAAATACGAGGCAAGTCACACAATAGAAGCATAGTCTAACTCCAAGTGGTATAACGGTGTGGTGTGGATACTGGCTAACAAATCAAACTTTTTTTTCTTTGCTTCAGCAATCCAATTGGCTTCACAAATCCTGAAAATATTTTTTATGCGTGTTGTTAATATCGTTATTAGTCTTTTGTTATTTGTTTTGAGCAAATGATACTGATTAATTTCCTCGGCCCAAAAGATAAATCCATTGTAATGTCCTAGTACTACTCAATAAAAACACTAGTTATGTTTACGTTAACCATTTCATTAATTTAATATTCAATCCAGTAACGCGCGAAGAGGGGCATCAATAAAATCTATTTTAATTACATTTTATTATCCCAAATCGGCTTTGTTTTTATAAACAATTTTGACCCCTGACGGAACCCTTTGTCCTTTTCGGTTCTATTGATGATTTTACAAGGTCAATAATCATTATTGACTGTGATCATATAATTAACTAGTTTAAAGGGGCCGATGTCGGTAACAACCCCTTTTCATGGAAGTGGGTTTGATTGGGTAAATCATTGGTATCCGGGGAGGGTATGATTTGATGCGTCAATTTGTAAGGGTGGTTAAGTATTTTCATTCGTTTCTAACTGAAATATAATTTTGGAAATACTTCTTCCAAGGAAAAAATAATGAGTGCTCCTTGCTATCATCAATTTATTATGGCTAGGCAATATTTCAACTTCCACTTCATATCATAATATGTGTTGCGTTATTTCACGTATATTCATGGCGGAGAAATTTATGTTCTTATTCATATAAATTTCAGTGACGTCTCTTCACCTGTAAATTATTTTACTTTCAGTAGGTAATTAAAATTTTACACAAAAATAAAACTCTAAAATTTAGAGTCTTAACAGCCTTTTATTACTTCCATGCTCTAAACTTGCTAGGTAGGCATGCGGTTTGACATCTAGTCCTATGTAAATGAAGCTCTACATGTCATGACAATATTGTCAATTTGATACCTACCTTAAAAATAATAATATCAATTAACTATGTCCTATTTATACACTTTATATAAGTAAAGTTAATAAAATACGAATCTATGCATCTTAAAATAAATAAATAAATAATAAAACATTTATTTTGTTAAAATACATAATATAATACCTACTTCTTATTTTAAAATTCAGACACTTAGCATAATCTTAGTGTTAATAAATCAACCAGTTATTTATGAATTCCTAATTTTACCTAACTCGATCTTTTTCAAGGTGTGAAACGATCAACCATTATGCAAAACATCCAATAAAATTTGGATACCACTCCGATTTGAAAACCAAAAATAAACATTCAAAAACTCGGATGAAAAAAAGTCCTTCCCTATCAGGCCCATTAATTTCAGGCACCAAGGTGGTCACTCGATAAGCATGTTGTGACATGTTGTATTTATGCATTGTACGGATACAAGTTTTTATCTAAATTACTTTGGAAGCTCCGGACGTATCTATCCAAAGTCCGGACTCAATTAAGACCCGATATTTTTTTCCAATGATGTCTCTATTTTATCACCATCACAGTTTTTTATGCGAGTAAAGATGTGTTCATTGGCTAGTTAAGAAGTTCAATTTGTTAATTACGTTAATGAAATTACAAAATATACCTAACATTTATAGAGCTGATTAGAGCTCAATGAAAAGTTAGGCCCGTATTTATAATCAGCTCTCAAGAGTGACAGCGAGTTTGAGTTCGTATCAGAAATGTTATTTCAGTACAAAACAACCTGTCAAATCCATACTTAATATTGCTCTCAATCTTGAGTTCGCTTTATAAATACAAGCCTTAGTACCTACGCCTACTAACATTAGTAAATGTAAGGATCACATATGAAACTGAATGATATATACGTAACACCTACCATACATTTAGTTGTACTAAAGATCCTACCAGCAGTCAAAATAATTATCATAATCAAACAGAACTAAAGGAGAATGGACACTTGTATGGGCTCTATCCCCAGTGGGATAAAAGGTTATGGGATAATTTTCAAAGGTCATAAAATCTAGTTCTGCTTTCTCTACCTAAACTCATCCAATTTTGCTTTCACCACCTTAATTATTGAAATTTTTATTATACCTAAAAATCTAGCCCGCACGTTACCACGAAGTGTGATTAAAATTTTACAAGCAACAAATTGATTAACCCTTCGCCTGCGAGCTGTAACAAATTAATTAAGTTAATCAACAGCTGCGCAGGCGCCATGTATCAAACAGACAGTCGGATTCTGATAACATTATTGTGATATACTGTTGACCAGGGGCCCGTTTCATGTAACTACAATTTCACCAAGTACAAGTACAATTCGATATGCATTGCGCAGCCAAGCCTTTGAGATACTATGATTATTATAATATAGGGAGATTATAATACTAACCAACCACGTAACAAGTTCGATGATGATGTGGACAGGGCTGCTGCTGCCTCCTATGCAAGAACCACAGTTTAAATCCCACCTACCTAATTCCTACGTTTCTTCGACACTTTACGGTAAAGAAAAACATCGTGACGAGACCGGCACAAACCTGAGAAGAAAATCATAATTGCGTGTAAAGTTGACCAACCCGTACTGGGTCGATTACGGCCCGATCGCCCTGATTCAGAGTAGGCTCGTAACCTTCGGTGGGGAAATATAAAATTATGAGATGATGTTGATGATGAACCAAGCAATGTACATCAAATTGTACTTGAAATTTGTAAATATTGTTTTTATGAAACAGGCTCTAGCGTTAAGGTGTTAAAACGGTCATCGGCGAGCATGCTTTCGCGTTACATTGACAAATTGAGGGTACTCGCCAAATTCTGGGACTGGACATTTGGACAAGGAATCGATCGAAAAGATCGGATTTCAATCCACTGTGCGATTCGGGTGCTTAGTGTGTCTGGGTGTTTAAAAGTCATTGACTTCGAAATACGAAAGTGGTTTTTTTATGTTATTTTATCTGAAACTCTACTGGTTATATTTTAATAAATATAGTTTATGTATGAAGTGAAAGTTTGTTATTTTTATTCCATATTGCATCAAGTTGCTAATTATCAAAAAGCCGTTAAATAACTTGACTAAAAATCTTTTTTATCTGACGTCAATGATATACACCAATGGGCGCTTTTCCACTAGACGGCACGTCAACGGCAACGGCAACGGCACGGGACGATCACGTGACAATATCTATGGGAATCGATGACATGCCGTGACGGTGCCGTGCCGGCAAGTGGAAAAGCGTGTCATATAATTTCATTGATTTTCATACATTATCTCACCTACGATATCGTCGACGGTACCGTGCCGTCGCCGTTGCCGTTGACGTGCCGTCTAGTGGAAAAGCGCCCAATCAGTGCTAGCTAAAACCGTTTCGCTACGTCTATGAAATCAGTATTATGGCCGAAATTTTACGCTATAAAAATATAACGATAAATTTATGACAGCTAATGAAGATATTTCCATTGGAAGATGCAATCGATTCCAACTGATGATTAATAACCTATCGAAATAAAACAATTCAAATAACATACGAACGCTTTGTCTAAGAGTTTGTGAAGGTGCGGCTGATTTTTCCCTTCGGCTCTTTTGTATTCGTTCTTAAATCTAATGCACTAACATTTTATTCTAATCTTCCTCTTTACATATTTAAATTATAAATTATAAACATTGTTCAATATTCGCACAATATTTTATAACTAACATGTTTTTAGATGTGTTTAAAAAAAAACACTTCATGCACAGATGCACACCACTATACCTGAAAATAAAATTCCCTAAAATGAACATGTGTGAGCCAAATTTTTATGACAAACTTATTTGACGTTTCCAAATCAAGTTAAATAACAACCCTACCTCTTTGCTCTTGTCCACATTGACATTGGCAGTAATGGATGTATAATGAGGCGGTCGATTGCCATATAAATAAAAGTTGAAGTTGAAGCCTACCCCTAGCCTAAAGAAAGCCGGTATTTATAAATCAAACTCTATCCCATGACTGTATCGTAATATAAAACTGTTATTTTAATGGTTTTGATACTACATTGCTACACAAATTACTACAAGGTCTACGACCTACGGTAACACTTCCATACAAAAGACATCAACGCAATCATGTCTAACTGAAAATTACCAAAGACATGCAATGACTTAAAAAGATGCATGTTTTTTTTATGTTTCGCTTCTTTTTATAGATACATTTTTTTATACAATATATTAGTCTATTATATCTAAACGCAATATTAAAAAGCTGTCGTGGAATGATAAGTTGGATCTGTGTGGAACAAATCAGCACGGTACCGGTATTGTACCGTTGTTTATAGACGAGTCTATTACCTACTATAGACATGATTTATTTATGCTAACATCTAGCTATGAACTTTGTAGACATAAGAAATGACTACTTACTCGTTAGGAGATTCAACCAAACTGTGTCATAAGTATTTTATCACTTTGTATTCAGTTTGTTGTCATGTAGAGTTTGAACAAGAACACTATTTGCCCTCACATATATTTATTTTTTTCTCCTTGGCAATTATTTTCCCATCTAATATCATATTAAGGTCATGTGGTGAGGTCTTTTTATGTTTCCTTTTTAAGTAGGTATTTCATATTTGAATATCAGTTGACAATCTGGTACTTCCGGCTGTCTTCTTTTTTATTGGCCCTGCTTGTTATGGTGACTCCACAAAAACTCTCTTTTCTAACTGCACCAAATATTTTGAAAAAGACAATGAAACGTGATGTTGAATTTAATTATCGTATGAAATAATTTTTCCTTACGATGCTTATCTATTATCAGACTCGTGAGGGAAGTTTAGTTTTTATTTTTTTTATCAATTACGTCATTTAAAAATTGATTGCATGTCTCCAGATAAGTAGGTGTAGTCTGAATAAAAAAAAACGGCTTGTGACATAAAAATATTAGTTACAAGATTTGGCAATTTAAAAGTGGCTTTCTTGGCACAGTCTGACAAATTGATTGAAAATAAAAGATTAAAACATCAACTTCTGCAACACGACTACATGTTTATTAGATGAATAATAAAAGATGCAAGATTTATATATTTTGCTGGTGATTATCTATACAACTTGACCCAATCAACTCCCATTTTGGAAGGAAATCCAAAAATTATCTTTAATCTGAGTAAATTATCTTTTATCTTGAGTCTGAGTGAGAGAGAATTATTTGTCATTGGCTGACTGACTCTACATTTTACTTTTTAATTTTAAAATCCGAATCACTCACTCGTCCGTACGAATTCAAATTTCGAACTCAGTTTTTGTTTCTTAAACCTCGGCATTATTATTTGTCCTCAGGCGCTCCATCCAACCAGTAATCATCTCGCCTGCTATCTAACAAGATGACTGATCGCTTATTGTCGGCCAGCTACCGGTCTTACCTGTCCGTATATAAAGTTTAAAATGCTACAACGCCTTACCCAGATATATTAAATACGACTCTATATTATCATACGTAAAGGATATTTTTCTTTGAAGAGTAGACATGACTTACAATAGAAATATCAAAGGCTGTGTAAAGAGACAGCTACCAGTTTTACGCAAGGTAGTTCTGAGATATTGTAATTTAATCTTTATTTCGGTTAACCTTAAGTTCAATTTTGGATACAACATTAGAATCATCTACGGTATGTTTTTCATATTGTGAACAATGGTACAACAATAATGGGTTGGACAATCATATGACATTTTTAGTATTTGAGAAAATATTTGACCATTTATTTTACCTGAGTTGAGTTGATCTCTGGATAAATTATGATATGACTCATGCAAATAACGAAATCGTTTTGCTACAACATGACAAAGAATATTGAAATGAAGATCTGAGAATCGAATTGGAAGCAGAGTGTTGTAGTGCTAGTTATCATCATGCTCTACATTTTGGGCATAGGCACTTTATCTCTGGTTTCAGTGCATTTGTCTATTTGCAAGCGAATTCTCAATGTCTCATCATCATTTTTGTTCGAGTCAAAATGTTGCAAGCTGATTTAGGTACCTAACCATAGTGCGTAGCTACCACATAAAAATACTGTAATAAACTATTTGAAGATACCTTAGTTGGTGACTCTACAATAAGGGCTACCGGAGTTTAATTGATGCAGTTATACACCAACAGTAGAGGAATTAACTAGTAAGTATCATAGTCTGTAGTCAAATATATCAACTAAAAACTATATCATCAAAATAAATCATCTTCCAAGACTCCTCAGTCGCGCTACACGAGTCGATTTAATAATCCGTCTGGAGCCGATCGTTCGATTCCCGAATGTTTTTGATTTGCGGCGGGATTATTGTAATCTGTCGCCGAGACAATGGCGGGCGGGGCCCGGGGGGGCGGGGTGAGGGACGCTTCATTCATCGACGAGCGCTTGCGCATACCACGGGCATACGGGATATTCCTGCTTGTACTTCTAGGGTGTTCCATTTTCTTTGCCAGAAAGAAAAGGCTGCCATATAGCAAAGAAAATGCCAAGATGAGAGTTCACAAAGAAGGCACAAAGGAGAGCTGTGTTGAAATCAAGGATAGTTAGGATTGATACCAGCAGGGTAGTAGAAGATCATCATATTTATGTTCCGCACCTCCGCTATTCAAGCTTTACCGTCATTTTTCTGTCAGATTCATCGCTAAAGAAAGTGCAATACCTAAACTCAAGACTCAAAAGCGCTCCTGTATGCTGTTCCAAAACACTTGAATCTAAGTGTTTCCAGTTGTCACCTTCGCCTGGTGTGGTTGTCCTTCACGGTCTTTTGACCAAAACGTGTTCAATACTAATAACCGGCAAAATTATATTGTTTGACGTGACGCGAATAACCCGTACCATTACACAATGACAGTGCTGGCGCATCTTCGTACATCCCCGCATAATAATGAGATGTTACATGCAATGTTTTTCGTAAGGCAAACATGTGATCGGTCATCAATTTCGATGGAACTACTCTTGTGTGCGACCGCCCTAATATACAGTACAGAACGGGTAAACAATTTAAAGTATATTTTCTTTATTAGATTAGAAAAAAACTGTTTTACATCTGCAAATTATGCTACCATGAATTTTGTAAAAATAGTACGATTTTGCACGTGTGTAGAGATGTTTTATACATTTAAAGAAGTTTTTGTTCACCAATAAAAGGAAACTGTTGTTTTTTCACCCTTAAAGTACCCAATAATTAAGTAAGTAAGTAAAAACACTCTATTGTACACAAAAAATAAAAAATAATCTTAAATTAATGTGTACAAAGGCGGTCTTATCGCTGGAAGCGATCTCTTCCAGACAACCTTTGGGTAGAAGATAATGTAAAGAGAAGAGAGTAAACATAGGTACCTATCACGAATAGAACAAATTAAAATGATTTCGTTTAAAAATTCATAATTATCCTTGGTATTTGAGGAAATTTTCCTTGATCGTGATGATGACAACTAAACAGTGAGGAGGTACCTTTTCACTCTTCTCATTTCAAATGCTGGCGCTAAAATTCCTCTCGAAATGCTTTATTTATTCACACCGCAGTACAAACTAGCATCGGAGTGTGAAGTAATAACTAAACGGAACAAACAGGCAATTACACACTTCCTGTCAAAATTAGCAAAGTGGTTTACTTGCTAATGTTAATATTACTTTGTCAGAATAAAAATAAGTTTGAAAGAAATATTTCATTAAACATACTCTATAGTTTTGGAATAAATCTAAAAAATATACCTATATCAAATTTTATTTACTTAGTACAAAGCAAAGAACTTATACCCAGAAGAAAGGTCTGGATAACTATATTTACATTTATACAAAAAATATAATATATTATATTAGTTACTAAAAGTTTCCCAGCTCTCGATCTTTTTGCGTTGTGCAGGTGACAAAGTTTTGATTTTATTTGATTTTTGAACACATGTTTATTTTTTTGGTTACGGTAAAGGCTTAATAACCTATAAAAAATTAGAAAACTTCCAAATGTGGCTACAGAACTGATTAAATTCCTAAAACGTTTTACTTACCTGCCAATCTACCTACAGCTATAAAACACTACATCCCTATAAAACATATCGATGTCGGTACAGGCCCGTTTGTGACCTTTATGTTGTCTGTCGCCTTACCCGCCGAGATTGCGCCGGCGCTATGGGGATGGGAACTTGTCGATATTTTTATCGATAGTTTTTAATAATTAATCCGCGTTGAAATTATTAAAATAAATAAATAAGTATGTATGTTAATAATGAACAATCATAACCCACAAAGTCATTATTTCTTGCACCATTATTACTTGATTTTTAGATAAATTATACGTTACGCAACGTGTCATACTGTCTGGCACATATTATTAAATTATACATTTTAATATAAAGTATTATTAAGTTTTAATAATGAGAGTACTGTCAATCAGCACATTTTCAATTCTCTTCTTTTTCGTAGCTGATATGATTGTTTAACCGCAACAAAAAGCTTAAAATTTACAGCCCTTATCAAATTTATACCTGAATTTTCACCTGCGTCTTAATATTTCACCCATTATGCTCCTTTGTTATTTTTTTTTTTAAAAGTATTATAGGTTCTGAATAGATTTGCTTATACATATACTCCATTTTTTTAACGTTGCGTTATCGATACCAACTTATTTTGCGGCTCATAAACAGCTATTTCCTTGAAACTTAGCAGAGATTCAAATTTCGGAACGACGAGTTACATCAAGTTGCCTCTTCTATCGTCTTGTATCGATGTCGATATCTTTGACACGGTCGCTTCCTAGTGCCGCCCATGCGGGTCGTGCGCTGGACGCTCCGCGCTTGCTCGTGACGTACAAGTTACATCAAGTTGCCTCTTCTATCGTCTTGTATCGATATCGATATCTTTGACACGGTCGCATCCCTAGTGCCGCCCACGCGGGTCGTGCGCTGGACGCTCCGCGCTTGCTCGTGACGTACAAGTTACATCAAGTTGCCTCTTCTATCGTCTTGTATCGATATCGATATCTTTGACACGGTCGCATCCCTAGTGCCGCCCACGCGGGTCGTGTGCTGGACGCTCCGCGCTCGCTCGTGACGTACGAGTTACATCGAGTTTCCTCTTCTATCGTCATTCTAAAGACTAAATTAAACTGCGTACATAGCTACGTAAGTATACCATCTTTCAATGGGATTTACCAATCGAAGCCAACGTGTTTTGCGCCTAGTAAATTGATTTTTCTTTGCTTCTTGGCAGAACTTCAAATTATATCATAGAATCGAAATAGCAAATCATAACTTTGTCACAAATGTGTATGTTGGTTTGGAATTTCCTTGCGATTGTAATGGAAAACAAATAATGTTAGTAACTGACCACATTATAGTTACGTATAGTGAAAAATATTGACCTATATTGGGGACAATTCGGATGCGCACATAATCACTAAATCGTTGTCAAAAATTGGCTCCTGTCTATTTACATCAATTTCTATCATGAGGTAAAAGAAAAGAACCGCAATAATGCCCTCACCGAATTAATACCAATTTCAGATATAATTTGATAGGTCTGAAAACATGATGATATAGAGGCCTCTTTGTTTCTTAAACATATTTCATATTTTTATTGATTACACTGATTCTCCAATAAAAATCAATCTGTTTAATTTAACTATTATCTACATACGTGTAGCCTGATCTCACCTAAAACGAAACACCAACCTTCGGCATCAAACAACAAAAAGTATTTTATTACTACAAAAATCAACACTTCCTAATTGCTCCAAACTATTTACTCATAGAATCGACGCCTACACAACCCAAACAGAAATCTTCATCCACATATACATATCAGTTCATTCAAGTTCCAATTAAATATACCCATTGACTAAAATACTGGTCGGCAACGGGACCACAGTCACAATATTGTAACATAATATCGGAATCAGACTAGCTGCCCGCCCGCGGGTTTTTCCACGTTTTTTTTTTTGAACATACATCTTACATACCTAAATTCACGCTTTTATCCCTGACAGGGGCAGGCAAAACGTAAAACGCACAGTAAAATTTGTTTTTTCCACGTCCTATAGACAAACAAACACACGTAACATTTTCATAAAATAAGTATGAATGGACGGATAGATGATGGCAGTAAACGCGGAAGTGTGTGGGTGCGAAAACACCGTAACTAAACTATAATTTGAAGTCGGTTCGTCGGTCTGTCGGTCCGTTATACCTTCCGTGACTAGGTATAATTGTTCGACCGATGATTTGTTAAACCAATGCCTTTAATTGTTAACACGTGCGTGAAAAAGTATACTGTCATTGATAATTGCTGTGGCTAAGTATTGTTGTGGTTGCTCTCAAATTTCTGCTTTTGATTACCTACTTAGGTAGCTGTCAAATAAATAGCAATCAAAGAACTAAATTACAACTGATGTGTCCAATAACTATAGGTACCTACCTATACCTGACTAATCACTTAAGTATTGCCTTATTTCTAATTCAATTTTTATATAAAATTTCATTGTTTATAGGCGATAGAACCATTCTATGCAAGAAGAAAAACCAAACCTAATCCTATGATGTCATATCATACCCATAACATTACATCAGACTGCGATCAAATAGGCAGATTTTTAACAAGAATTGATCAATTTTGTGTTAATCTTCGTCTTTCAATGGTTTTCAATTTTCTATGGTTTGGTTTGGTCCAATTAAAAAATATGATGTCACTTCATTCATTTTCAGATTCAAATTGTCCATTCATCCGGTTTTCATTCATTGAAACATCACTCATGGGGAAAAATATTCTCATTAATCTATGTAGAGTCCTACTATGTATCATTTCCTATTAGGTTATTACATATGAAATTACCGATACTCAAGACTGGTAACTATGAAGGAACGGCAATTTCATATGTAAGGACCCGATATTATTGTATTCGTGTATACTGCAGAAATCTACGAAAGTAGTAGTTTCGTATACTTAATACGAAAAAACCTAGAAAAATAAATTGGACTTCTCACAAAAAAGTGTCAGGTGTTTGTGTCATTTTGTATCGTATCGTACATTTTTTTTTTCACAATTATAACTCAACCCATAAAAAAAGATGTTCAGTTTCATGATCTAACTAAGCAATCCCTTAAATTTTATTTGGTGAATAATAAGTCTCACTGTTCACAGGCGTAAATTTATGGATATATGCATTGGGTATTATTTTCTTTTGTAAAAATCCGGTTTCAGACGATTGTAGGTAATCAAATATTTTTTACAGCTTCTTAGTGTTAAAATATGCAAACGCGTGACTGCATTTTCCATCAATCTATCACTAATTTAATTGACTGTGCAGTCAGACATGGTAATTTGAATCCCACCAAAAACATATATGTAAAAATAGAAGCCAAGTTCTTGATACCAAACGTGCATGGTATGCACAAAAAAGTTGTGATATCAAAAAAGCGGGCCAAGTCAAGGGTTTATTAAAGTAATTCTAAGCTCTTCAATAAGGTATCATTTCATGGAACTTGGCCGTTGTAGAGTGGTGTTGTAGGTGACAGTTTGTATTATTCTCTACAACGGCCAAGTCAATTGAAATGATACCTTATTGAAGAGCTTAGAATTACTTTAATAAACCCTTGACTTGGCCCGCTTTTTTGATATCACAACTTTTTTGTGCATACCATGCACGTTTGGTATCAAGAACTTGGCTTCTATTTTTACATATATGTTTTTGGTGGGATATCATTACTTTTTGTAGGTAAATAAAATTGTACTTAATTTTAATTTACCATTATTCGTATATAGATAGATCTTCTGGAAGTGGGTTAGGTTCTAAATCGTATTATTTTTTTCAATAACGGTGACATTAAATGCAAATAATTTTACAATACCTGTTAAATGACATCCCACTCAATTATAGTGAATGGAAAAAAATTGTGTCTAGATTCTCCAACAGCCTTTAATTCGGAAACCCCTCCATACGTAGTCGAAACAAGCATGCAGGCTCTATATACCTACTCTTCTACCGAGTCGTAAGGGTCGCCGTTTCGGGCGCAAGTATACAAACTTAAATCTTCCCACTTACTAATTACATGGTCTACAATTTTCCTACGCAAATCACTAGCTTTTTGTTTATCCGTACATCAAAATACTGAAAATGCCAAAGAATGGAACAGACAGCTTCCATCGCCAGGCATTTTAATTATTTTATGTAATATGAACGCGTCACCCACCAACAATTCAATTTTTTGACACGTCATCTTTCCAACCCCTTTTTATTTCTTATCCTCACAATAACTTTATTTGTTTCAGTTTTTAATAAAAGTAGCTAACTAAATCAAATTCGATTTCTTTAACTCAAACAAACCTATCCAATAGACACAACACAAGGACAAGACAAACAAATCCCACTATCATCAATGAGAGACCGGACCGAATAGAATAGACACGAATTTCAATTAAACGAAACAACGACAAGAACATGACAATTTTACAGTAAACTTACAATTTGTTGTACGATTTTCCATTGAAAACGGTACTTGAAGTGATTTTCTCACCATTGCCGAAATCACAACGATAGCGAGTTTTAAAAACCTACTAGCGCCATCTAGCGGTTTTAAAAGGAACTATTGTTGGTAAAGAAAATAGAAATGTATGGGAGGGGGTTCAAAGAAATGGTTTTTTTTATTTTTTCGATTTTTTCCATACTTATATCATTATAATCTGTCATCATACAAAATTTGAACTTTGTAGGTCATCTGGAAGTGGGTTAGGTTTTTGATCTATATGTCAGTCAGTCAGTCAGTCAGTCAATCATAAAAATGACGATATTTTGACCTCAATATCTATCTAACCGTTTAAGCTTTGCTTATGAAATTTAAGTTACTTGTTTATATTGGGGGTCTCATTATATAAACCCAATTTGGTGTGTATATGTTTCATAGTTTTTGAGTTATGAAGGGGTAAAAAGTGGCTCCAAATGGTTCCTGTAAATATACACACGGTGCGGCCCTCCAGTTCTCGGCTTGAACTTGGCTGGACACGCTGCCGCGTGTCTTAATAATTTAGCTAAAATCTTTTGTGTAAATATTTTAGACTCGGATATCGGTAATTAAACACTAGACATTGTAGACACGATCCATAAAACCTAAACGGTTATTATGCAGATAATCAAAATAACCGACTTTAAGCCACAAGAAGGTTGTTTGCGTTTAACAAAAATATCAAACTGATTTGAATACTAGTCAATAAATAGGATCAAATCTGAACGATTCATAAACGGTAGGTATATTGCCGTGTGGTTCCAGCCATAGAGTACATTATTATGTTCCAGCCTAGAATGCATATAAGGTATGTCTCCATATCTTCAGGTGAGTATTTAGTAACAGAAATAAGTATAAATCCTAACACGGGCAGCGAAGTCCGCTCTTTCAGTGGCTAAAATCGTGGTCATGTTTCCCAACTTTTGCACTAACTTTTTCAATATTGGCTCAGATGCCAGCATAACACAGGCGCCCACCGCCATAAAAGTAATCTGTGATAATACTACCAATAACGAACTTTTCTCCTTATATTCGCTGCTTAACATAAAAAAAAGGCGGTTCTATGTTTTTTCAAAGGAACTAAAATTAATCCACCTGGCCTAAGACCTGTCCATTCACGGATTATCCATTGATAAAGACCTATTTGATAAACCCCATTTTATTTTTAGTTTAAGCGTAACGTTATTAACCATAATTACAACACCGGGTATCCGTGTAAAGAAAATAATCCGAATAATCGATTTAAACAATCGACTTTATGATAATAATCGGCTTGACCAACTAAGATGAAAGGAAGTTCAGTCAATATTTCCTATACGGAATCGATTTGTTGGTTCTGTTCTTTGTTTGAAAATTACGGATATTTTTGGATAGATATGGGTAGGAAATTCAATTGCAATATAATTGCCTACGATCTTTCGAAGCGTGAAATCCCAATAGTATTAAAGGGAACCATTAAATGTTAATCAATTTACTTGTCTGATTCTGTTTCCGCTTGAAATTTGATCGAACCTATTAGATCCAATATTTTTTTATATTACCTTTAGAGGTATAAATAATATATATAATATTAGTATTTAGTTTGGGTGACTAAGTTACATGTCTTTAAAATCGAGATAATTGTTATTTGTACTTTAACACATAAATTGAAAGATTTTTAACACGTCAACTTAGCCTGAAAAAGTATAATATGTCTCAACACGTTTTGTTTTTAAATGATCATGGGAGTAAACTTACCTATAAATAAATGCTTGACTTATTTCTCTACTCCCTACCACTGCTCCCTACATAATACACTTTCCAATCATTATGACTATGACAAATTTGAAAGCCAATCATGGCAGAGCTTCAGAAAATTCGTCAAAACATCACAATTGTCATGATTAGCCGCCATGGCCGCCTCATATTAGAAGTGGGTAATTTGTCTAGCACTGTGTGAACTATGCTCATTAGCAGGCGCCCACTGTCGCCCACGCGTGGGCTTTCAGCTGCCCAGTAAGTGTATTCCGTAGTTGTAATAAATAGTAAAGTATAAATTTCATTTGATAGAGACTTGAGCTTATAGAGAGACGATGTTGTAAAAGATTTCCTCGAGTAAGTATGTTCGATAATGAACTACATACACCTTCAATTTGCTAGCTATTGGGAATTATTATCAAAACTGCTTTTCAAATTTCTTGTTTACTACATAATACTTTCAAAAATGCAAAAGAAGACAAAATATTTTCCTGATACAACTTTAAACATTTATCCTTATATTTATCATTTTGATCTTAACCATCTGCGAATGTGTTTAGAACATTTAAATCGCTTTCCCACCTTTCGTAGAATCCTCAGCAAAGAATCCTAGGAACAGTAACATCACGAAGTATCTAAATAAAAACCATTACGATAGAAGCAAGCACCGTATCACCGGCGGCTGTTTGGCGTAGCGCAACACAAAGCTTCTTCCGCGTATTGTCTCGTGCTCTCCGTAGCCGTGAGGGAATTAACGCGGTATAGCCGATCGTGTGTGTCTGTTTGTTTTGTTCGATTGTTGCGACGCGGGAGTCCTGCGATTGCCTGGAAAACGCTGGCAATAATGTGGATAGACCTAAGACAGTCAATGTTTCGCTCAAAATTACGTGTCTATTTGTAGAGTTCAGGATATCACTTTATGTCAGTTTTCACCTAACTTGTTCCATACAAATTAATTATTCTTTGATAAATGTTACATCCACACCTACATAAAATAATTTGACTTTTTTCATGGAAGACAAGACATGTATAAACAACTTGCTACGATCCTTGCAAATTTCTTTGACTTCTTTTGAAGTCATCAATATTTTCGTGCATTTCAGTTTAGGATTATTACTGACATTCGACTCAACTCCAACTCGAACAAGTTCAAAATTATTTTTGTAAAAAAAAAATACAGCATAAGTAAAATCCATAATATTCTATCTGTCGCTCGTGACGCTGAGCCCGATACTCTACTAGCAACACCTGCTATTACTGCTACCGTTGTTTCAAATAATATGGATATTCTATTGACTTCGGCAGACTGTGTGGCGCAAGTCTCAAGGAATGTAATATTTATCTAGTTGTTGACTCGCTATTACCTACTACATTCAGAACAAATTCATCTATCAATCTACAATACTACTGTAAAATGATAGATCATTGAGATGAGTAATATATCGACGCAGGAAAGGCAAAATGGCTAACCTCCATAGACAACATTCCGAGAAAATGAATTTTAAAGTTTTAATTTTCGAAAAAAAAATCATATCTTTTGACTGAAGACTTTGCCTGTAGAATTGAATACAGATTATTAACATGTATATTTTTGTCTATTTTTAACATATCTAACTTAGTTTCAAGCTCCTCTATTTCACGAGTTAGTGTCCCTTAAGCAAATTGGACCCGACTTTCAAGTAAGGCTAAATTGCTTCTACGGTGTAATACTCTTTATACCCGGTCTAGCAAATTTTCTGATAGGTTAGTAATTTATTTTAAACGGAGCTGATCATCTTCATTTGTCTAAAGCAAGGTAAGCCTAAAGTACTTAATAGCTTTGTTTTTTTAAACAATCAGCGATCAATATTACTTCAACGCGAACTTTTTCTTGTAACATATTGATTTAAATTACTTATATGTTTGCATGACTTTAAAATGTATAGGGCAGAAATACTGAAAGACCAGATGAAATCAAAATATTTTTAAAGAAAAAGTCTTATAGAATGAAATTTACTGCTAAAAATCCGCACTTAACTTCTAACAATTAAAATTTTATAAAAATATATTTCAGCAAAATGCTTAACGGTCAGAAATAAATCAGAATCTCACAATGATAAATACGTATGATATTACTTAGGTATAACACACCACTATCAATAAAATTTTAGAAAGCAAACAGAAAATCCAATACGATCTAACTACGTTACTTAATCTATACTTATAAAATCGTTTGTCCTTACTGACTGATTGACTGATTCATCAACGCAGAGCCTAAACTGCTAAAGCTAGAATCGTGAAATATGGAGAGCAGGTTCCTTTTATAACGAAACCTACCACTAAGAAAGGATTTTTGGATTTTCCCCCCTTAAAGGGGTAAAAAGGGGGTGTTAAGTTTATATGAAAGTCCGTCAATTTTGAAGGTAGGATCTTCTAATTTTGTATTTAGGCTAATGATTAAAAAATAATTTATACGTGTTTCAGCATTTTTGTATTTTTCACCCCTAAGAGGGTTAAATAGGGGATGGAAGTTTGTATGGGAATTCCGTCAATTTTGATGGCAGGATCTTCCAATTTTGTTTTTGGGCTAAAGATTAAAAAATAATGAACACGTGTTTCAGCGTTTTTGTATTTTCCACCCCTAAGGGGGTTAAATAGGGGATGGAAGTTTGTATTGAAATTCCGTCAATTTTAAAGGTAGGAACAGCGCGGGAACTCAATCCCACGGGAAAACTCTTAGCTGCGGGTGAAACCGCGGGGCGGAAAGCTAGTCAATCATAAACAGGTTAGGGAATAAGGCATTCCTTAGTTCAGGGATTCCCAATCTTTTTTATTAATATACTATGACATCCTCAAAGGCTGCTCCAAATTTATGTGCGACAAAAAAAAACAGACAAACTAAATCCAGTTGTGTGATTGAACGTTGCCATGTTTAAGGTGATCCTGAGTGCAGTAGATGAAGTAAAGATATCTCAAATAGTGTAGGCATCCACCAATAAACGATCTGTAGAAATTTCGCTCTGGGGGTGGAATTATGTATGAAAGTCTTCAAATTTCAAAGTAAGGATCTTCGAATTTTGTATTCAGGCTAATGTTTAAAAAATTATTATTCCGTGTAGATATATGTAATTTTGACAATTTCACTCTCGAGGGGTGAAAAGGGGGATAAAGATTTATACTAAAGTCGTTAGACGAAGGGTGTAGGCATTTACGAAGAAACTATTTTTAGAATATTTTCACCAAAAGGGTTAAATTGGGGGTGAAAGTTTGTATGAAAGTACGTGAATTTTGACGGTGGGATCTTTTGATTTTGAATTCAGGCTTATGTTAAAAAAAATAAACTCGTGTATCAGCGGTTTTGACAATTCCACCTCCAAAGGGAAAAAAAGGGGGAATAAAGATGTACCTCTATACTAAAAGTCATAGAAGGGGATTCAAAATTGTGTACAAAAATACCTTAAATAGTTTATGTATAGGTTGCAACCAGAAAATGAATTTTAGAAATTCTGCCCCTAAGGGGTTTAAATGGGGGTGGAGATTTGTATGAAATTCTGTCAATTTTGAAGTATGTACCTTTCAATTTTGTAGTCAGGCTAATATTAAAAAAAAAATACAAATACGTATATCAGCGTTTTTGATCATTTCCCCCAAAGGGATGAAAAGGATAAGATGTATCTATAAAATCGTTTGAAGTGGGTACTTGAAATTTATTAGAGTGCACTGCACGCATCTACTAAAAAACTATTTTTAGAATATCTACCCCTAAAAGGGTACAGGGTAAATGGAGGGTGGTAATTTGTATCAAAGGTAGTGATTCATCATCATCATCATCAGCCACAACAGTCCACTGCTCGACGTGGGCCTCCCCAAAATTGGGGGGATAGGTACGGTAGTGGGTATTTGTGTAAAATTTTGAAGAAGGACAATCTTGTGTTTAGGCTAATGCATTGCTAATGATTAAAAAAATAATAAATTTTGTACCTATTAACAGATAAATCCACGGGTCCCACCAAACGGATGAAAAGTATGTCGAAAGTCCTTGGTCGAAGGAATTTAAGTTTAAGCATCCACTAAGGCACGGTTTTTAGAAATTCTACCCCTAATGGGAATAAATAGGGGTTAAAAACTTGTAATAAAGTCTGTGATTTTCATAATTAGGATCTTCTTATTTTGTGTTGTTAGCGTTTTTTAGAAAAGGAATGAATTTGTGTTAAAGAAATCCTTAATTTTCAATGTAAATGTCACTTTAAATAAAAGTTAAACTTGATTGTAATCGAGATCGAAAATCAAGATATGACGGGTGGAACAGGGACGGAGGGAGGAACCGAACCAAACGCACTTGGCGAGAGACGGGAAACCGACTGGAAGAACAAGGGAATGGGAATGTTGGGAGGATGAGAAGATAAAGGTATGTATGAGGGATGTGAGAAACCAACGGGACACAAGAGGGGCGGCTGACTGAGGTGATGGATCCCTTCTATCTTGAAGAACAAAAGGAACGCGAAGAACGAGAGAGACAGCGAGAGGTACATAAGTGACGATAGGGACATGCGAGACATAGGGACGTGAATGACAAGAGTGACGGTAACGCGAGGGACGGGAGGGACGCAAACTACGAGAGGGACGCGAGGGACGAAAGATGTCCGCTAAGTATACACTTCTTCTTTAGCTTAAATCTGTAGAAACGATTGAAATTGAGTTTTATAGTTGGTGTGTATAACGTAAAACGTGGCGTACAAAAACTATATTGAACTGGCTTTCCGCCCAATGGTTTTACCCGCGACTAAGAGTTTTCCCGTGAGAATGATTTGTATTGATGCAGATTACCTAGTTAGAAACCAATTTTTGACACAAAATTGGAAGCTCCTAACTTCAAAAAAGTGCGGATTTTCATACAAACTTTAAAGACATATTAACCTCCTTAGGAGTGAAAAATACAAAAATGCTGATGCTATTTTTAATCATTAGAAAAGATCCTACCTTCAAAATTGACAGAATTTCCGTACAAACTTCCATTCCCTACATAACCCCCTTGGGGGTGGAAAATACAGAAACGCTGAAACACATGTTAATATTTTTTTTCTATTAGCCTAAATACAAAATTGGAAGATCCTACCTTCAAAATTGACGAACTTTCATACAAACTTCACACACCCTTTTTACCCCTTTTGGGGGAGCGGGGTAAATCCAAAAATCCTTTCTTAGTGGTAGGTTACGCTATAAAAAAAACTGCTCTTCAAATTTCACGATTCTAGCTTTACTAGTTTAGGCTCTGCGTTGATGAATCAGTCAGTCTGTCAGTCAGTCAGTCAGTAAGGACAAACGATTTTATAAGTTTAGATAAACAACAACATAGAAGAAAAGATATTAAAATTGATTAGATGCCAACAACTCAGAAAATGGAGAAAAACAAAACTGCTTACAGGCAAAAACCTGTGCCAAAACTCCAATAATATAAAGAGAGCAATTTTGCTTAAGGGACATTTGGCTAAAAAAATTATCATTGCAAAAATGCTTAAATGCTTACAGCTCTCTAAATTTAAGTAAGGCAATATTGCTTATGTGCTTGTAACTCTACGAAATCTGTCTTTTTATGGAAAGCAACTATTCTTACTTTCCTTGCAGAACAAAATAAAATAAATCAATTTTTCTTACAAAACAATATTAGTTTATTTAAAAATGATGAAATTGCTTATCTTTAACATTTATAAAATAGCAGGCGCAGAATTTGCTTACGTAACATGTTTTAAAAATCATTGAAAACAGTGGTAGTTAAGCATCTGTAAAAAACGAAATTCTCGGTTTTTCCAGTCACTGAAATCGGCCAATTTCAGCCAATTTAGGTCTGATCGCTTTGAAACCTACATAGATCGACGGAGAAAAATTCGCTGATTCCGAATATGTATATAACTCATTTTCGACCAAATGTATGGTGGAAGCAATTTTGCCTTTCCTGCGTCGATATAGTATATAACCATATAGGTACTATAGGTACATCTTCTGCACCTATTAGCTAAAAAACTGGACATAATAGTTACCTACTCTACTACGCCAATTTACATCCGCAATACCAGGCCCCCATATTCCTAGTCTGTAAGAGCCGTGAGTCAGCCGGTCGTTTCGCCCTACCGGCCATCTCCGGTACATTCACTTTATACCAAGATCTACCTACTCCACCTATCCAAAAATTAAAGGAATAGTACCAGTGACAAAATACACCACCGTTTTTACATCCGCAATACCAGGCGCCCATAGTCTGCAAGAGCCGTGAGTCAGCCGGTCGTTTCGCCCTATCGGCCATCTCCGATGATATCTCGAGGTCGCCCAACGGAAGCACAGGCGGCGAGAAAGCTGAATTTTTACGCTGTACCTGACATTCGCGAACGGTTCCCACGGTATAGTTCTGCAATTGGAACTTTGAACTATTAGACCTCTTTTATTGAAATATGGGTGTGGTCATGTTATAATATGGCCAGTGCAACTATTTCAGCTTCTTTCAGACTTGGGACAGGTAAGTTAACATGCGAAATGCGACTGGAGAAACTTACCTTATATACTGAAACGTTTTATTTTTTTCTCTTAACTCTTATACCGACATAATGCTTAGACCAGAGCAGATGACTGAGATTATAAGTCGACCATGATGCGAGCTCATGCTCCCACACACCAACATAAAACAGCTTTAGGCCATACCTACTGGTGTTATAAATGATGTTGTGAAGAATAAAGCCGTAGTGATTGGGATCTTAGAGAATTTTTGAGTACCTAAACTAAAATGTCCAGAAATGATTGTGAAATCCTGAAGATGAAGAGGCAATGCTGATGATTCAATGAAAGATTTCGCAAGTCATCATTAGCAATATTTCTATCAAATGTGCAAGTTCGCAAGTTAATAGTCATTTAAATTACAAAGGAGAGTAGTTCCAATGAAATACAATGAAGTTAGCGATCGGAAAACATGATAAAAAGATTACACATCGAATTTTGAATCCGCATTGTATTAATGACTAATGATTTCATCTGCCACTGTGTTACCCATAGTTAGACCACAAATATTTCTAACACATTTTTCCTTGACAGGTGTTTAGACATCGATCGAGACGAGCTGACCTCCATACGATGATGGAACACGGCAAACACTGGACTATCAAGACACTCAAGCATCATGAAACCGATCGGATCGATGTATGATGATCAGATTATAGATCAAGTTAGGATTTTTCCAGTATACCTAAAGCAAAAAAAAAAACGTCGTTTAGTTTTTTACCTCATTTATGTAGACTGACTGCATCAGATACTTATACCTAGACTGCGTATCGTCGTTGGCGTGTGAGCGCAGCGATTGCGATGAAGTTCCAGACAGTTTTACATACTATAGTCCATAAAAGACAAAGCATAAAAACACGGACGTCCCTAGACTGCATGCATCAGACTTAGACTACGTTTCGTCGGCACATGGGCGTGATGATTGCGATGAAGTTCCCACACTACAGTTCTACATACCATAGTCCACAAAAGACAAAGTATAAAAACAAGATCCTCCCTAGACTGCCTTGCATCAGACTTAGACTGCGTTTCGTCGGCACATGAGCGTGACGATTGCAATGAAGTTCTCTCACTACAGCTTTACATACATAGTCCACAAAAGACTAAGTATAAAAACAAGATCCTCCCTAGACCTCATTGCATCAGACATAGACTGCGTATCGTCGGCGCGTGAGCGTGGCGATTGCGATGACTAACCGCCGCGCAGTCTGCCACCGCGTTACGCGCAAACCAGTTCCAGCAAATGACCTACTCGTGATCTTGTATGGGTTTATTTACACTTGTTGGGTGCGCAGTGCCGTTCTATTTTATTTGAATCGATTTTAGAAAAAAAATACAAAGATTTATTAGGACTTTTGCTATACACAGGTGTAAAGGACGCAGCGTAAAAACTGAAAGGGGATGCTCAGGCAACGAAACTGAACAACATTCACTAGGAAATTCTTTCAGGAAATGAAATAATGACTATCCCAAACAAAATGACCACCTCGATCAGACGGTACGTAATGGTACGGAAAAGCCAAAAAAATTATTCAGTTCAGTTGTTCAGTTTCGTTAACTGAGCAATCCCTATCAGTTTCTGGTACGCTATCCCTTACACCTGGTCTAAAATCTATGTATGGGATAACAGTTAAGTTGGAGGAAAAGATGAGACTTAAAACTTACCTAATGATACCTACTGCATCAGCGCCTTTGTATAGGCGTAGGTAGAACGTCCATTGGAGTGAGACAAGCTGATGATGATGGATTTCAAAGGAGTCTTCTTCAAAACACTTTCGCGGAAAGGTCGTAGGCTTCTGTTGAAAAACTACTGACCTACTTCTTGATGGATTGATACCAAGACCACAGGCTTTGCCATGGGTAAATGATTATTCTTTTTTAAATTAACCATTTTTAAGCAATCTATCGAGATAGATAGATACCAGTACAGTACAGTCACTATTACATTATTATTAAAATTGTAGGTAAGTACAAAAAGATGTTTTGTTTAGATTTTCCTTGTTTTTTGTTCAGTCAGTTCTTTATTGCAATATAAGACAGGTGGATGACGTCATCGTGCTGATGTAAGCTATTATATTAATTAGTTTCTATCAGCTAATTTACCTTTCTGTTGGGATTTTCTGACACCTATCGATTGCAGATGTTTTTTATTTTCTTAACTTGATAGTCTTTGTTATTTTTTTCTAAATTCTTTTATTTTACGCAAACAAGTACATTATTAAGAAGCGATACGTTAGTTAGCTAGTCTAAGGCTCGTATTTATAAAGCGATCTCAAGATTGAGAGCAATATTGAGTGCGGATTTGATAGGTAATTTTGTACTGGAATGACATTTCTGATACGAACTCAAACTGGCTGTTACTCTTGAGAGCTGATTATAAATACGGAATAAAATTTCTTGGAGCTCAAATTAATTTTACTTGCTCTATCTAGCAAGATTCTAGGCTCGCCGCCCTATATATATGTAAAGTGTGAAGCTAAACTAGACTGTATGTACGCTCGCTCTACATACCTAGCTAGACTGTTTATATAACTTTTTAAGCACTCGCGATTATTTATACTCATTTTACTTTTTATCGGGTCTATTCGCGATAGATTTTGGTGGTAAATCATAGAAATTTAACTGGTTCCCGACGTTTCAACAATGTTTTAATTGTCGTGGTCGCGGGTCGACTGAAGATCCAGCGAGATGTCATCAGGGCGATGGGCAGCTAGATGTTACACTACCCACATATTGTCTTAATAATTTTATTGTTCGTAAACACTAGGCGACCGGCACACAACACTCACGGTATCCGACGATATGTCCGATGATAACCACCAAAATCTATCGCGAATAGACCCGATAAAAAGTAAAATGAGTAGAGTGTTTATGTTATGGCTGATACGAAAGCGATCATATCGGTCAAAGGTGTATTATCATCATCATAACTGCATTGTATGATATTTTTTTTTACATAAAATTATTTTTCATAATATATTTTATGGTAGAGCAAGATTTTTTGCTAGCATTTCAGAGGTATATCTGCACATGCAGACATTAGAAGCAATGACAACTAGATATCCTACAAGTGCCTTTAAACACTATTTAATTAAAGTAATCATAAGATAACACAATCAAACAACATTACTTTAATGTTTAATCATTTATTATCATTGATAATATACACAATGAAAATGAAATACATACATACATAATATTATAGTCAAAAATATTACTTTTTTACATCTAAAACTATCAAAATATGGCTAGGTGACAGAAACAATTCTGTCCAATATTGGCACATGGAATGTATAGTACCTATCATTGTAATTTCTAGCATTTTCACTCAACATTTTAAGCATAAATATCTCAAGCTGTGTCTTATATGACAGTTCATATATAAAATTTATATATCGTGTATAAAGACATAAGGAAAGATTAACAATTTAAAACCCTACCTTATATATTTCGAGGGATCGAAACAATGGTAAAGTTTTAGAGCCAATTAGTAAGTTTGGTGATAGTAATTCTACATTTTATGTAATCCAATTTATAAATTATATATTTTGATATATAACTTTGAAGCACCGAATCAAATGTTAAAACAAGTCAAGATAGATTTGTATTTTTTGGATTATATAAAATGCAAAATTGAAAAAACTATTCCTATCTATTACTATTCTCTATTCCAATGTGCAAATACAAAGCAAAAATTAGTTAATCAATGTTTTTAAACATCTATGGTTCAAATTAATATTTGAAATATTATATGGATTTAAAAATGAACTCAACACCTTTTTGTTTTCTCTAGTACTGACTTTGTTTATTTTTTTAACTATTGATTATATAATGGCAAGATTACCAATGTCTGATCATCACTGATCTTACATTATTCTAATAAGTCTATACGACCCTCTAAGTATTAGGAACAACCCTCAAAATATACATTAAGCATAAAATGGAATGTCATAAACTACTTAATTAATAAATAAAATATGACAGATTATCAATTTGTTAATTTTCAAAACATAGTTTTTAAAACTGTCGTCCAATTCCACTGGTCTCAAAAACTGTACGTCCTACGTATTAGAAGCTAACAGTAATAACAATATTTTTAAATATAATATAAATATTATTTTACATTAAAATATAGCTAAGCAGTTAAGCCGTTTTTAAATGCTACCGTCACTTATCCTAATAAATACTATTTACAAAATCACCAGAATGTTTTTTTAACAATTCTATTTTCAAACTTGGAATGTTGAAATATCACAAGGACCCAAAAACATTGAGTCGAATAAATCGAAATCAAGGTTTTTGTTTAAAACTGAAATTGATATTCTAAATTTAAATTGCAATGTCCCATTCTGGCGGTGTTAATGATGAAGCACGAATACTGTTACGTAAAAATTTGAATTCTCCCGATGCGATGTAGCGATGACGTCACAGCGGCGCAAAGATATCACCACCTCAAATACATGGTGTCCTTGTTCGTGTTGTAATGCATTTCTCTGTAACAAGTAATGGCATGTTAATACTGCGCTAACGGAAAATGGCCTAGAAGTGTATTATTTTATGAAAAGGACAGACCACAGATTATGTTGTTAATTCAGAAATGCTTGTGGGCATTTACTATAGCACGACCGCAATGATTTGTCTGTTAAACTATCGTGCGGTTCTCTTTATTCCCTTCGTATACAGAACATCATAGTTTGATGGTGGTGTATTGCACACATTTGTATGAAATGTATGAAGATATAAAATGATCCTTACTCTATGTGTAAGAGGGACCGCTGTGGTGGGATCGTGCTTTCAGGACCACCTTCACCGCCACAAGCATTGACTACATCTACAACAATTAAGAAAAACATTATTAATAAATTAGTCATACAAAATAGAAATGTTAAAAATGTACATTATTGTACAAAACAGTTTTGTTAAAAACGGTTTTTGTTGTCGTGTTTGAAAAAAGAACCACGCCAAAAATGTTAATGTTAATTTCGGTGCAAGAAATTGGAAATGTGCAATAAAAGAATGTTAGTTTACAGTTTTAATCTCCTTAAAAATAAACCGTTACCAAAAATATAAACAACTATGTTTTTGTTGTACCGCAAGATTTAATGTAATTATAAGTTTTGGGTTTTCTAAGAAAATGTTTAAAATAAAACGCGGTTTAAAAATAAGATTAAGTTTGAGGTTTAGGATAGCGGTTTTTGAAATCCCTTTTTGAGATTATTTCCAACAATGGACAGTTTGGACGTTTTAACCGGATTAATGTCGCTCGCTCGACGGACAACTTATTTCAAAGTTTTTTACCGTAACCGTAACTAAAGGTTAATAATTTCGTTCCGTTGAAAAAGCCGTAATATTTGCCAGTTGGTACATTGTAACTTATTACATTGTGATATATTTATAAAATAAACCTTTACATCGTCTTACTAATAAATAAAGAACTGGAAAGTTATCATTCGTAGCCGCCATTTAAGTACCTGATAAGTGCTAAGATATCAAGAAAATTTTAAATCACAAAGTTTTCTTAAACCAATTAAATGGAGTAGACAGGTAGCATGATTTGTCAACACTCGTACAAAATATGAATCACTACGAATTAACTACAATAATATAACAGACAACGTCGATTGTCATGTCAGTCTGTTCACAAGTTAATTATTCAAGTCGTGATCAAGTTATTAACCGTGTCCGTGAACCCAAGTTAAATCTCTCTTAATCCGGAGCCTGGGGTACGAAACCTCGTAGCCTTGCTATCAGAGTTAAACTTGCAATACGCAGATCATATTCGGCTTTAGGTATAATAAACTAATCATCATAATGAAATACTTAAAAATACTTACTAAAAATACTTATAACGAAATTACGAAATACCTACTTTAAAAAAATACTTATAACGATATTTAACAATTCAATTCAGATGTAGAAGCTTTTATTTTACCGTTCAAGTTGGGCATTTGACTCTACCATAATTTAAATATGTTTTCCATAATTATTATTTGTAAGTACATTTATATTATTATTTTTATGTGATTATTCAATTCTACCACTGTTCTATTTGTTTTCTGTGGTTAAAGATAAACGAAAGATATGCTGTATCTTTTACTTAGTGTCTTTCAGGATAATCCAATTTCCAATGTTTTCCATAGCTGTGACAAATCCCCCGTATGTAATAATTATCTTATCCACCTCAGCTAATCAAATCTACACAAATAGGTAAGAGTTAAAAACATTTAATCTCTCCAGAATAATCCAAGCTCCTAGCATTTCTATGACTCTACAGTTCCACTGTGTTGTTGTCTACAATGATATCTACCATGGCTATAGATAGGTGAGAGCCACACATTGTTCCCGATTCGCGCCGAAGGTGGCAAATGCGGTTAATTAGGAGCACCCTGAGAAATCTTGTACGATATACAGGGTGTCCCATTTTAATTAAACAGTACATATTGGATCAAGAAAATGGCATGAACAAATTTTTAATATAACATGGAATCTTTGACATGGAGGGCTGGAGGCTGCTGACATACAAAATACTTAATAGTGCAAATACTACATGAGATGCAAAGAATATTATCTAATAAAAGAAGATGATACTGGTATAACCGCTGATAAAGAAGGAATTAAAAGAAAGAAAGGTTTGTTCAATGCTATACAGCAATCTAAGTACCTAGTTTCGAAAGTCTTGATTCGTCTTGATTTCCGATTAGAGACAAAACTTAAAACGAATTGTCTCCACCAGATTTTGAACTCTCAAAACATCCTGTATAACGAGACAAAGAGCAGTTCCCACCAGCATACAGGGTGTGCTCTCACGAACTGGCGCGGCGCTGTATCGTACGGAAGTGTATAAATGTCGTCGCAGTCACCTACGCCCTTTGTGCGCAAGCGCAGCGCAATCGGAATCGAAGCACGGCAAGGACCGATCGAGAACTGAGGGTAACGCGGGCGGGTACAAGAAGATTGTTTATCGATATCTCGGCTACTGAAGAGTATTGATCTAAGACACCAGTAGGCATACGAAGAATGTCAACGAGAATTTATTAAATTATTGGGGAGTATTTTTAGTAGAGCTTTTTTTAATTATTACATTAAAAAAAGTTAAATTTGAAAATAGGAGTAACATAATAAATAAGTATGTTTCTACACGAAAATAGACCAGAGGCATCAAACTCACTATCATAATATCAGAACCATGACCAATCTCAATATCAACAATACAGCTAACAAACAAAATGAGCAACAAACTACCGATGTCAACCCGATGCGCGGTCACAGGATTGCGAGCTATCGATACGACCGATGATGCGCAGGAGTCGACTGTGTATCGAGCGATGCGCAAGCGACGATAAGCGCGCTGCTAACCCACTGCGCTAACTAAATGGGACATCGCACATCCAGCCAGTATTTTGTTTTCTTCATGCTGGACTGAGTGAAAAATGAAGAATGTGCCAGCTGCTTCTCTTCCCGGGTCTACTGACTGGGAGGGTAGGCTGACTACCTGAGTATCACTACAGCACATACCTACACCACATTTCTTTCCGGAATAACCCTCAATATTTGACAGACGCGACCGTGACGTAAACACCCCTTAAATAGGCTGTTAACACTATGCCTGCCCCGAGAGGATAAAGGCGTGATCGATGCGCAAACGCCGATAAGCGCGCAGCAAACCCACTGCGCTAACTAAATGGGACATCGCACATCCAGCCAGCTATTTTCAGACGCAATTAAACTATAGACTTTTGTTTTCGAACTCGTTTGACTTTTGATCGCATCTGAGATCGGAGTTCGTTGAAGTGAGAGTAAAACTCAATAAGGATTAAGGATTCTCATATGGATAAGTCAGATGCAGAAAGTATCTTAGACAAGCTTTGTGCAAACCAGCTTACACGTTCAGATGTAGTTATTTAAAGAAAAGGTATTGTGATTGTGTGAGATTTGAAAAGGAGAGAAGGATATTGTCTAGCGGACTTAGCTAAAAATAAAAAATAAAAATTCAGTGGTTCCCTTCAGGTCATCAAGGTCTAATTACCGAAATGTCCACTCGCTAACATTAAGATACTTCTTATTAGTACTTATTTGTAGCACTGAAGGAAAGAAACAACTCATAATATGGCAATTTCTAAACCATCCAAACCAGAAGTCAGGATATTGACCTCCTTATAGCCCGGAGATCATACGAGTGTTCATACCGCCTGGTTATTTAGTAAAACAATCAGTAGCGGGACTTACTGCCTTCGGCACTCACGAGGGAGGACGCGAGGTTCACACGCGATACTGGTCTCTTAAAGGGGTGGGTACGGAAGCCGAAGAGTTCCACTAGTAGTGTTGCATCACATCATGACTTGGTATCTTAAGAGAGCCTTAGTGAAGTAAAAAGTCAATAAGTAGCGGGTATCACAAGGGAGGAAGCAAGGTTCACACTCGATACTGGTCTCTTAAAGGGGTTAATACGGAAGCCAAAGAGTTCCACAAGTTTAGTGTTGCATCACATCAAGATTTGGTATCTTAAGATAGCCTTAGTTAAGTAAAAAGTCAGTAAGTAGCGGATATCACAAGGGAGGACGCAAAGTGACGTTCAATCAACTACTATTTATGCTCCCTCAAAACTTACTCAACTCAGGGTTAAGAATATAAAAGTTACAGAAACTTAAGACAAAAAAGTTGCACAACATTCGAAAGTTTTAGTGTAGTTTAATCTCTTTGGAGTAATAGACGGAAGCTAAAAATATCCAGAAGAGCTGCACAAATCTAGCAGTTTAATCACTAAAAGACGCATGAACTCTAGTAAAAATAAGAAGATGATTATATTCACTAACAACGAGAACAACATGTTACTTATTTCCATTACACGGTACCTATCTGCTACCAGGCTCTAAAGATTCAAGTTACAACACTACCTAAAAGACCTAACTGTTGGAAGCTGGGTGGCGCTAAGTGGGGTATGGTAGGGCGTGAGAATGAGACCAATATGGACTGATGACCGTACAAGACTCCATAACAGCAGAAATGAGAAGCGAATGGATGGATTCTTACAAGCAATTTATTTTATTTTTGTACTTTAAATTGAGAAATTAGACCGTGTGTTACTCTGAAGTAATTCATGACAATAGATTCAAGAATTCATGCACAATCTGTTGTTGAAAGGCAACATACTCGTGAGCTTGTACTCCTAAGTCGGTCAACTGTAAAACGCCCAAACACGAATATATTGCCTACACGGTCCTACCAACAAATTGCGGCAATTTCATCGCGCTACGGTAAAGCGTGGTACACATTGTTGTTCCTTGTACGGGCGGCGCATAAACTGCAAATTATACCGTGGCAGTCACGTGTGGGGAGCCGGAGTTGGCTCTTGCGGGCTACCGTCCACGTTCGCACAGTTTCGGAAGCATTAGGGCCCATTAAGCACCGTTAACACACGGGCACGTCACGATATCACGACTCGCATGCAGCGTGAGCGATCTATCGACGATCTCGGTAGCCCGGATGCAGCACCAGTAGTTTCACACGGAGCACCAACAGTACTAGGTCCGCCGTTTCGGGACTAGAACTTTTGCCTTGTCTTGATTTTGAGATTAGACATAGACATTCTAGGTACCGCTTTTGGAGCGTAACGTCTGCGTTTCAGACTACAAAGGTTCTGTCTGCTTAGCCTCTTTGAACAACATTTTGTTTTTATCTTAAACGAAATCATAGGTCATGCTTTTGCAAGCTTTTACATCGTGTGATCCAGAGCACATTACAACTTTATAGCCACATCAAAAGACTAACAAAAAAGGATATCAACTTTTTGCTATTGCAGCGCAGTTTATGTTGACGACGCGTTCACGACATTCTCCATAAAGACGCCCTATGTCACCGCATTCTAGAAAGTTCGTTGCTGAGACGAGTCAAGATGAAATTTGCATCATTTAGGGTCGCGACCTCGTGCAACTTGTCGCTACCAGCGCATTGTATGTTAATTACGGTGACAAGTTAAGGAATGTCGGAGCGATCGCTCATCGTGTGATGTGACATGACGACATGTGTACGCACCTTAAAGAATTTAATATTGTACAGATAGAAGAGGTGTTGTTTAAGCGTTTTATGGTTACGATAACAACACCAAGGCGAAACGATAATTAGATAATTAGTGTCAATGTCTGGCTACATTATTGTTCAACATGTTGTCATGAAATTTCTGATTATTTCACAGTAGTTACTTCTTACAAACTTAGATCAAAAATGAATAAGATTTATCTCTGATATCCAAGTAATTTACGCCAACCGACCTAGATAAGGTAACCGAGACACGATGGTTAGGTGGTCAGGTGTCAGCAAGGCCGTGGTTTTGCAGTCCAGCTGAATTAGGGTCCGGTCTATCACAGAAGCACTGAATTGAACACTCTACACCTACTACCGTACTGATAAACTAGGGTGACAATCGCTATTTAAGTATATTTGCTAGGAAATTTATGCAATGGATTTGCTCCGAAATCTATGCCAGAGCCAGTGTGAGGTGACTCATAATAAGAGAACTATAGAACGAGAAGTGCCCCCTTTAAAGATTTAGCATTAATTCCTCATCCCGACGAAACGAAGCATGCTGCTTTGGCGCTAGATTTGTAATCTAAGACTCCAGTGCTAGTTATTTTGCCTGGATGATACTCGTTTACAAGAGTGGTATAAAGGACTTGAGCCGAAACTATTAGACTACAAGGCCGCGGTTTTAAAGACTGTTTATGTTGGAATTAAGGTCCAGTCTGTCAGGGAACCACTCAGCTGAATAAAATGCACCTACTACTGTATATCTAAAGTAAACTAAGACTGTTGACGTAACAACAGATTTCATTGCAAAAACTGTGTTAAATGATGGAGCTATTGTGAGGTATTTGATTTTGTAAATATTATGCATATTTTAGCATGGCAACGGAACGAAATTTTAATAATTTCAATACGATTTATCTGCATGGTTCATCGTTTAAAATAAAATTTATAGAAAGTTGTTATTCCGTTAGAAATTAAATTGAAAATTTTGACAAACCTGAGCTGGCTATTTACAAGGCACGCGAATTTTCATTTTCTCTTCCGTCATGACATGACCTAGCTATTAAAAAAAAACACAAAATTTACACATACCTGTGCTGGCGCAAGTTATCCTGCCGCTTGAAGCTTCGTCCGCAGACTTCGCAAGAGAAGGACAGCTCGGGACTCTTGTGGGTCCTCTCGTGGATCATCAGGTTGTAGGACTTGGTGAACCGGCGCTGGCAATACTTGCAGACGAACTCGCACTTCTGACGCAGTTTGCGCCTGAAGTCTCTCGTGTGATCTTCGTCGATTTGCATCACAGCGAACATTTTGTCTGGTCTATGATGCTTGCGACGGGCGGGGCTTGCCTGTGGAGAGATAGCGTTATCAGTGACATGTCTAGTTGATGCGATTTGTAGTTCTGTGCCGCGGAGATAGAGTCGTAAGTGCAATGGTGGCTGAAGTGTTATCATGTCTACGAGGTATAGTAAATTAGATAATTAATATAATCTCGCGTAGGCTTATATGCTACTGTAAAAGTCTGAAACCTGGATTTTCTCTTAGTAAGAATGCATGCAAAATATAATAATCTTATATCACGTAGAAAAAGTTTAATAATAAGTTAAGTAGTTCTATATGTTTCTTTTTTACATAAATAAAATAAAATAGGAGAGTGCTTTCCATACAAGAAATAAATTTACGATCCAACTAACTGCGTCGAACATTAAATTAAAACCATCTTGCTAGTGTTCGTAATGGCTAAATTATCTAAGAGATTTCAGTTATTAAAATACACACCTTAACCGGCTATTACGACGATATTAATTATCGTTAAAAGCAACTAAGTTCAACACTTTCACTGATGTTTAATAATTTTAACGATCACGCGATAACCACTATTAAAAATATTGATACTGATATTGAATATTCATCGATGGGTGCACAGAAGTTGTAAGCAACTAGAAGTGTCAAACGGTAGACGTGCGACGGTGAGCGGGTGCGTTTGCCAACTGCGCCGGAGCGGGGGTGCGGAAGCTACTGATAACGTTACGCGGAAGACGCTCCCCACCACGTGCGCGCGCGCATCTCGCAAGTCAATGAACAGGTAGCGCGGGGAAAATGCAACCGGAGTGGTAGGCGGACTTTATATGCGACGGTTTACAACGATCCGGAATTTATGCCGAGTGGCGCTTCTGTCGAAATAGAACAATTCATTGTTGGGTCCTCTTTTAGTTGAGTAATAAACCTTTATAGCTTTTAGTTCAGGCAGATTTTATATTTCAATGGAATCCGGAGGCTTCATGTTATGACAGCTATAAAAGTTAAAATGACTAGTTGACTAAATAAAATCCTTTTTGCACAAAACTATTCGATAGACATAATTTGTTTCGAAAGTTCCAGTAAGTTGTCTTCCAAAATAGACCTGGTATTTACTTTGATTTTTCAGTTTGGTATTTGTTTTTCAGAGTTATATTAAGGTTAATTTCGCGACCATCCTGTGACGTAATAAGTAAAGTATAGCTGCAACATGACACGCGTAATTTATTTTTAAATACATGAAAAATAAGATAATTCACGAAGTGTCATTTTTCATTTAATTAAATGTCAATTTCGACCGCCATCTTGTGACGTAAACAATAAAGTTTGTCACGACACGCGTAGTCCGGTGGGAACTCTGCCGGTAGCTCGCGGCGGAGCGTTTCACTCACGAACCCACACGGCCCGTTTCGGCACCGCGTCGGTACCAGTGCCACTTACAACTAAATTGGTGATGATTTCGGCTCCCGACACTACCGTGCCCCCAGGCTGTTTAAGAGTACTATCTATGCCTTCATTTGATGTGTGCCGAAATTCGAAACTAATTTGTTGGTTTTTAGGAATTTGATTTACAACCTCTATACCTAATTTCAATGTTTGCCAATAGATATCAACGTGTTTTGCGGCATTCTCTTTACAATTTAAAAGAAATTCGAATTTCGTATCAGCAAAACACATACGTTTGTGACAAAGTTATGATCTGCTGTTTCGAAATTTTGAACGTCGGCAAAGAAGCAAAGAAAAGCAATTTCTTAGCTGGAAAACACGGTAGTCTTGATTGTCAAATTCCATTGCAATATGGAATACGATAAACGCAATAAACGTTGTTTTTCGAAACAATGAAATTAATCTAAATTATACTTATATAGGTACAAAATTTGCACTGCAAATGATGACTCAGACGAAAAATGACAAGATTTGCAACATCTGTAAAAGATTTTTATGAACAAAAAATCCAACATCTGCCACAGCTGAAATTAATCCGGAAGGCTTTACTAAATTCTTTCTATTTTCGCAGATTTTGCATCACCAAAAAAAATTATGATTATTACTACAAACAAAGAAAATAATTTATGTAAACGCTAAGAAGACAATATGTTTGTCAGCAATAAAACTGGGCGTATCATAAAGGAGAGTATAGACTATATTGCAACTCACAGTGTAGGCAAGTGTAGGTATAACTTTTTCAAGTCGAAACGTCGGGATAAAAGGTAATTTCTATGTTTTACCATAATACGTATCGCGAGTTTTCCCGTTTAAAATAGTAAAATGAGCACAATGCAGCATTTAATTTGAAGTTAGTATTGTATACGTCTTAGAAATAATTTCGCTATTGCTTGCAATAAAGGGACTAATGAACACTTTATTTAATTGATGTATCGTAAAATGCGAGTACTAGAATAATTAGCGCACTGATTCGAATAGAAAACTCTTTCTATTATTCGTGTTATGAATAATTCAAAAAACAATTACGAGCGACACATAAAATGTTTCTAAAAGCAACTAACATTGATTGTCTTAGGCTCTCTCCTCATAAACCGCGCTCAATCAGCTGTTTAATGTTATTCTAATTATGAATATGAATATAATTTATTCTGATTATGAATATGAATAACATGCGATTGGTTCGCGGGTGGCACGCGCATGTGTGTGCACGCATGGCGCCACCACCCGCAAGTGTACACTGCCTTTAAGATGAGAGCATATTATATACCAAGTGCTTTCCATACAATTTTCGTGAGAAAAATGGCCATGTTTTTATTGAATAGTGCTATTAATAACACACGCACCAGTCATAACATAACATGTACTACTTACTATTTTTTACATAGTATTTGTATTTGACAAACACCTACCACTATACTAAAGTCAACTGCCGCTAGCTAAGAAAAGTAATATAATATTTACTAAACATTTATTTTTTATATTAAAAATTAATTTTAGCTAAACTAACTAACTAACAATCTTAGTAGGTACATCATCAACATAAGTCAGTGAGTCATCCATCAGAGAGAAGAGTCATCTCTACTCTAGCAAAACATCTTTTGTACAGAGAGCTACAGTGTGAAAATCCTCTTAAGTCCTCATGCGCGTACGCATACGAACAAAAAGGTGGCAAATGACCAAACGCGCATTCATACGTTAATGCAATATGCGCGATCATATGCCAGCACTAATTACTGCTTAACCCATGGTTTGCTTTGTGGACGCCATCTTTCGGACTATTACTTTCAACTTGTGTGGTATATTTTATCGTGGGATGATTTCATAATTCGATTTTTCACGAATACCTTAGGAATATTGTGAAAACATGAATATATTAGACTATGGTTAACACATTTCTCAATTTTACTGAAAATAGATATTATTTTAAAGAATAACGATGTCGTGATTCTAGAATTCGCCAACATTTTTTATTCGGATTTCTGCACATTTTCGCTAAACGTTTGAAGTTGTCAACCGCGATGGCCCTTTGACTACCGGCGCCGTATAAAGCAGAAGCGCACATTACGCAAAACGCACCATCACGAACTTGTTTGTAGAAAAAACGGTCAAGTACGAGATGGAATTGCAAACGAAAGGTTCAGATAACACTAATTATTAAAATTAAGAAAAAAACAATTGTTTTTGTATACGGGGTGTAAGGGACAGCTTCCCGAAAACTGATAAGAGTTGCTCAGTCATCAAAACTGGTTTTTATCAAAGGAAACCTTTTATGAAAAATGTTTTTTTTTTTTTTGCTTTACCATACAAATTATATGATCGAGGTAGTTATTTTGTATGGGGAAGTAAAACGTTGTCATTCATATTCTATGGTGAAAGTTTTAAATCTCTAACTAATTACTGCACTGTTAATCACCAACTTTAAGTACTTGGATACTGGAGGGTCCGTTTTAAAAGGGTCCCGTTTAGCACCCTTCGGGTACGTAACCCTAAAAATTTTTGCTATCACGACGATCAGAATATTTCGAGTAAGTATTTAGTCCGTCATAATCTCTAATCTCTCCCTTTTACGGCATTTACGAACGTAAAGATGATTTGATAGGGATCTAAATTTTCTGCTTCTTGTAGTTCCGTCAACTTTGAAGAGGTTTTAGCCGACGGAATTTGGCGTAATCAAGGCTGATTGCAGATAAGAATATTTATTTCGTTTTAGCGTAACGTAAGACGTTTTAATTTTAGTGTTCAAGTACATTTTGTTTTAATCAGTTTTAGGTTTTAAATCAAAAGCTCAGAACAGATAACTATCATTAAATAAATAATCATTAAGTTCTTGACTCTATAGATTTTACTTATTTGCGCAACTTAAAGTACAGTAGTAGCATAGGTAATAAGTATATATGTAATGATTTATGTAGGTACTTACTTAACTTACGCTATTGGCAAGTATGTTTTTATACTTAATCTTCTCAACCTTAGAAAGCTTCTGTATATAAGATCTATTACAAAGTCTATATTATATTAAATACATTAAAACTGGTCCAAGCGGATCTGCTTGTGACTCAGAGACCGCACGGGTCAAGATATCTCAGTCAGAGTATACGCAACACTCAATATGATTCATTCCACCTTGAACTATTGACATGGATTTTCATAGAATAAATTGAATTTGTACTGCGCATTTCGAAAAAACAAAGGACTGAATTTTTATGGAATAAATAGTTTATGACGTACCTATGTTGTGGTATTACCTACTTTACTTGCTGTCTTAATTCTAGTTAATGAAATATTCCATTAGTTATAGTTCAAGATAGTAAGTAGGTACAATATCTATAGAAATATAAAAATGGTGTTGCATCCCTGGATGAGGTCAATGAAACTGTACGACTTTCTTCAAGCAGTCAAAATAGGTTAAAAACTAAAAGTATGTGACATCCATCGTGATTGATCAAGTCTAACTCATTTACTCACAATTTATTGTTGGTGATGGATGGTGATGCTCTTGAATTTGTTGGGCCAAAAATCAGAAAACGCAGTACAAAATAATTCATATCAGTAAAAATAAATATATATCAACCGTACTCGTACTTGTTCAACTAAATATACCTACATACATGCAAAGCTCTTTAATTACCTACTAATTACAGTAATTCTTGACAACCTTGCACCATTACATAAACTATACTACCACAGAACAAATAATGAAAAGAATTGCTATAGCCAATTAGCAATTGACTTTAGCCACTGACTTTACGCCCCGCTGCGTCGCTTATAGAGCGATTATTTTAATTCCCAGTTTAATTCCAACGACAATTAAAGTCAAAGTGACCGTTTGCGTAACTTTACACACACTTTGGAGTCAGTTAACGACTTTTGAATTGCGCAAAGTGCGAGGAACGAGTTGACAATAAAATTGTGCTGTATGTATGGTTCAATCATAAAGTTTGTTTTGCATACTGGGTGTTCTTTGTAAGCTTTTTTATTATGAAGGTACTCTGTTTCTGATAAAAACTTTTGTATGTCTAAAACATGAACCTTAACTTGTATTTTTTCCTCATCCTATGTAAAATAGATTCAATTTGAAATCAATCAATTTAAAAAAAAAAACTTTTTGAAAAAGAGTACCAGACCAGTACAATTTGTTTTCATACCTTCTGATAAATCGACTATTTACGAAGTTTCTCTAAAATACAAAGATTATTAAGAGACTCTGTATGATGCGTCATTATAAGTGAGAGGACTCTGCGGTTTGGTTAAAAGCTGTGAGTCAATGACTGTTCATTAATTTTGTAATAATATTGTGCGGAATGTCGTTGCCATTTCTTGTGACATCGTTTTAAAGCTTCTGTGTTCCGCTTGCAAATTGTATGATGTTAATCTTAGTGGGTTAATCTGAAGTTGTGGCTTAGATGACTTTATGAATAATATAGAAATGCTTCCATGCTGGGAGCGGTAGAAAAACTTAGAATGTGCCTGCTGCATCTCCTCCCGGGCATGCTGTAAAAACCAGCTAAGGAATTCGAGGGTTTCAGTATATTGTAATTTAGGCGATTGGCTGACAACCTGTCGCTACAGCAATATACAGATCTATCTTAAACAACCCTCAAAATGTGTCAGACATGGCGGAACGACCTTTGTTTGGGTCTTTGACGCTCTGCCTACCCCATTAGGGATACAGGCGTGATAGTATGTATGTATGTAGAAATGTGGAATACTGTAGTAGGTAATATGAGTTAAGTAAATAGTATAGTAGATAATCGTTCTGTTATTGGAGTAGGTAATTTCGCCATTGATTAGATTAGATCATGACATGAGATAACAGAATGGAATGGCAACAATTTTAGTTAAGATTTACTGAAGTCGTGGTCCCACTGAATCGATAGCAATGTCACCTAGGTATGAAATGAAACTAACACACCCAAATAAAAAAAAAAAAAAACTCAAAAGCATTGGCATTTCTAAATACCAACGAAACACAAGTTGCTTGGCGCCTAATTCAAATGTTTAGTGCCTAGGCATGGTGATACTGCTTATAGCAGCAGAATGTCAGACATTTTGTCCAGTTTTGTTATAGCTCATAACTTTACTAAATAGTTTCATAATTTATTCAAACTTTAAGCAACAATGTCCGACCTTTTATTAAACGACGCGTAAATACCGAATAGGAGTTTTATCATAATGCGCAATTTCTTAGACGCACTAACAGATAAATCATTAGCCACTATAAAATTAATGTTTCAATAAAGATTGTTGGTAGTAACGCGTTACTTATATCATTCCCCATAAACCACCAACATTGTAAAGTATCATAAACATTAAAACCATTGAACTTGCAACTACTATGTTGGGAACCTTTGTAATGTAACTCAAACAAATAATTGCACCTCTGATTGGTTATAGCAGGTCATTAATAGTTGGGAATCTCGCACATGTATGATGCGTATGCGCATATGTTGGCACAAAAACAGGCGAAGGGATAATTACGTTACATTCCGCGGGAACACAAAACGATTCAACTACCAACATAAAATTGTGATTCGATTGTCCGCAACATTGTATGTTGATGAATTATTGTGAGTTACCTCTGTTGGTATACTTAAATACAAAACCGCATAGGTACAATCAAGATTCATTAGTCCTATGTATGGCTTTGTTTAGGTCGTTTTTGCTCTGCCTACCCCTTTAGGGATAAAGGCGTGATTTGTGTATGTATGTGTATGTAGGAATCTGAGGGCACGACCAGTGCCCCCGACAAGTCGAGCGTGAAGCAAACACTACTATTAAATTCTGGAACCATTTCGGCGTACTTTGACAACCACATCTTGGAAGTGTGATATACTAGAGCGCTGCAGACATAAGAACAAAACAACTCTATCAACACTCAACGGCCATAGTGACATAAAAATAAATAGGAATTACTTTAATAAACCCTAGACTTGACTCACTTTTGATTTCACTCTCCATTTTGTGCTTATCATTGCAATCCAGACTTCTAACATTATACAGAATGTTTTTTGTTGGGATATGGTCCCCAGATTTTAACGCAAGCATTGAACTATTGAACCGGGGATCAAATGACGACCGTAAACCGTAACGGCTGCGCGAAACCTCATGCGCAATTAAAATTTATCACGACATATTTAAAAGTAAGAGTCAACTAGATTCATGTAGGAAGACGAGTTACGTATTTTCTGTTACACGAATTAAAAATATGGTTAAGAAAACACGATGTCCTATTTATACTCCTCAAACTACTTAAAGCAAATTTTGTGGGGGAACACAAAGTTGATAGGTTAGGTATTTTGTCAATTCATTTGAAATTTTCCCAAGATTGGTTAGGAAATGGCAAGCTAAATCTCCCGATTGTCTGAAAAGAAAAAGTATTCTGTACTTCGGGGGGCAAGTTGTAAGCCGTCGGTGCCGGTTGCTGTCTGTGATAGTAGTCGTTACACAAACCATGTCAGAGGCCTAGAGCTGTTACCTACTAGTTGGTAGGTGCTTTAAGAACTCTGACACCAGGTTTCGTCGGGTCGTTCATCAGGTAAAAGTAAGTAGTGATCGTAATGCGTGCTGCAAATGACTACTCTTTCTAAAACCTTAAGCATTAGAAGACCTAAAATACTATCTAAGTAGGTATATCATCAAACAAACCGCTTATAAAACCAAAGAAGAAACGTCTTCCTCAAAAATGCCGAAAGGGCTTCACAGTTGTTCAATATTTATCAAGTTATTGTCCTAGTCCTATAGAGGTTGTATAGTGGCATCTAATACGATCTATTATCGACTATTGATCGCATTGTAGCGCTTTCAATGAGGATTGACGTGGAGTCAGCGTGACTCCGCTTTGTTAGGAATTTCTAGTTGTATGAAAAGGCCTCATGGCTTATTTGTCGCTTTCTGTCTGTAATGTTGTGAAATAGAAATATTAGGATTCTTAAAACTTCATTCTCATTCTCAAACTCTTACATTCAGAACTTAAAAAAAAAATAGTAACTACGTAATAAGAGTTTTTTGAAAAATTTGTTACTAACGCACGGCAGTGTAACGCCAAGTTCTTTCAGGTGAATCAATTTGTAAGTATAAAAAAAACTTTTAGTATAAAAGGTACTCTACGCAATAAACAAATAGATAATCAATTTAAATAATTATATTAAAGAGTTATAATATATATAGTATAATATAAATTTAATCAATTGGGTGATCATTTAAAAATAAACAATCTTTATTAGAGCACGTGTTTATAAAACTTCCACAGCTATATGAACTTTATTACAAAAAGGGGTTAATAAAAATAAAAACCAACAATAAATTAAAAGCAACACACCCTCAGATACCTACTCGTTAATCATAAAAGTGTATCCAAATAAAAAGAGGCCACATTTGAATAAAATGATTACTTCTTATTGTGCGCGCGCATCCCCGTTTATTTCAACACGAAATTTTATGTTTATCATTCTATTTGACATTTTTACGAACAATGACATGCAGCTATCTCTCTCGCACAGATACTTATCTTTGTAATAGTGAGGGGGATGGAATGTGATTGTTGATTCGCCCTTTAGAATGTGCGGCATGAGCTGAATCACGTCGTAATAATTATAGTTTGGGAGTTGTATGAATAAATGTTTTGTTGATGAGGGCATGATACACCCTCTTGTCTGTACAACTTGTTGACATGTTTTCACTACCCTTGACATGGCATTATAAATTAGGCAAAAAGTCTATGTGCCTACTAATAGTTAATTAATTATTTCTAATCTGTAACAAGCGTGTAATCAAAATATCAATCTTGTTCTTATAAGATTTTACTAAGCTGCACCATGTGCACTGCACAATGTGCTAAATATTAAACAAATATAAATTTAGTCCAATTAAAGAAATATTAGCATTATTCTCGTTTTGTTATTATTATTAACAAATAATTACTCATCGTAAAACGTATTTGCTTGCTTGTAGCTTTCTCCCAATTTTGTTATGAATATTCATGTTTATTAACTTCAACTATATAAATTACAATATTTAATCATGTAAATAAACGTGCACCGGTAAAAGTACAAATAGGTATACATCTTAGTAATAAATACTAATTTCTAGAAAAATATGCAAAATATCTCTCAAATACTTTTGAGATAGTATTTTGTAAATAGTATTTGCTCTTTCATACTGACGAATCTGACAGCTGATAATTTTCATAAAAATATCCAAGCCCGGTAAATTAAAGAAAAAAATGAGAAAAATTTCAAAGCAGTCCGAAACGTAAAGATTTACCCAAACAATTTGCTTATTAACTACTTAAATTATCAAAGATCGCCTCAACCAATCGGTAAAGTTGCATAATCAAACATCGCCAAGCAACAAGAATCTCGGCAACCCTTCTCAAAGGCCTCGCAGAATTCCACACTGAATCCGCGCCGCTGTAATGTTAACAATTTAAATTCGAGTCGGCTAAGCCGGCTCAGCTCCAAATTATAATATACAAATGAGCGAGTGAGCAGAAATAACGAAACAGTTTATGTCTCGCGCGTTCCCACAGGAACGGTATGCGCCGGGCGGGAACAGGGGAAACTGTGGAGTCGCTTCGCCACTGAGATTGTAAACGTTTCGTATTCGAAGGGCGTTGGATTTGGGAAGGAAAAAAATGTACGAAATTTAGAAAACAAACAGGAATAATTTTATATAAATTTTAAAATTTTATATAAAAAATAAATTTTATTCAAATATTGCGTTTTAACTGACCATCTTGCCCTCTGATTATTGTATTAAATGGAATTTGTTAAATTATTCCTTGATTAACGCCTTATTTTTAATCTGAATCTGATTTATTAGTGCCTGTAAGTAATATAAACGTGATATTTAATTACATATCAAAATTTTAAAAAAAATGTGTGTGACACGGTAGTGCACATAGCCAAGTTCGTCCACACCTACACTTGAGCCTTACTTATACACTTGAAAAATTATAAAATTGTAACAACAGTCTCCTTGGAAGCTCTGTCCGACGAGCAGCGAAGTATCTGTGAGTGCCGGTTGATATATTGGGGGCTTCGGCCGAGTAGCCCCCGGCGACGCCTGCCCTCCGTCTCGTGGTGCTCAGATACCGTACCCATGATCCTAGCTCAAATTGTTTAGGGGTTTAGGGTGGGCTCTGGATGCAGATAAATGACCGGGTAGCTTTAGAAAAGTATTTGTATCAATTTACTTTTTATCGGGTCTATTCGCGATAGAAATAAAAAGTTATATTTGTATCAACATCATTAGTTACGGTTTCTGTTTAGGTAGATCAGCTAAATCAAAACATACGGCAAGCTGCTTTTGTAAAAAGCCAAAATAAATAAAAAATTAAATTCTAAGGTGAAAGTATTGCAGTGCGCGCCAGTAACGACATGAAGTAAACAAAAATAAATATCCAAATAATTACAGGGTTGTGATATATAAACTTAAATACCTACTCGTAAAATCTGCATCTTGAAATACATAAAACGTGTTTTACAAAACGCTCTCCCTCATTTCTTTT